>WNWU01000060.1:3136575-3155336 GCA_012654045.1 Ptyas mucosa | reverse complement strand
AATAATAATAATAATAATAATAATAATAATAATAATAATAATAATAATAATAATAATAAAGATACCTTCCTAAAAACCTAACTAGAACACACTCCTAACTAGGCTAACTAACCTAACCTAACCTAACCTAACCTAACCTAATTAAATAGTCCTAACTAGAACACACACAAAATATTCAAGGGTTTAGTCCAGTGGTGAAATCCAAATTTTTTACTACCAGTTCTGTGGGCGTGGCGTGGCGGGCGTGGCGTGGCGTGGCTTGGTGGGCATGGCAGGGGAAGGATACTGTAAAATCTCCATTCCCACCCCACTCTAGGGGAAGGATATTGCAACATCTCCATTCCTACCCAACTCTGGGGCCAGCCAGAGGTGGTATTTGCCAGTTCTCCGAACTGCTCAAAATTTCTGCTACCGGTTCTCCAGAACCTGTCAGAACCTGCTGGATTTCACCCCTGGTTTTGTCCTGTTTTTTGAAGCAGGGGTCTCCAACCTTGGCAACTTTAAGACTTGTGGACTTCAACTCCCAGAATGGGTTGATGTCCACAAGTCTTAAAGTTGCCAAGGTTGGAGACCCCTGCTTTGAAGCAACTGAGAAGTCCACTCCTTAAGATTTTTGGAAACTGCTCTTCTATGTCATTCTCCGTCTCCTTCTGAGTATTAAATATAGTATACCCAAAACCTTCTCCCATAGGCCCGGATTTCCAGACAATCTTCACAATCTTGGAAGGCCTCTTCTAATTTGTTGCTTTCCTTCTTAAACAGTCATGCGCAGAGTTGGGCTCCAAATGGCGACTGACCTAGTCAAATAGAATGAAACGATCCTTGTTCACGATCTGGACTCCTTATGACGACCCAGGTTGTTGGGTGCAAGATGCTAACTTTGTAAACTACTTAGAGAGTGCTGTAAACAGTGGTGGGTTGCTCCTGATTCGGTCCGGTTCTATAGAACCGGTAGTAAAACCGGCAGGAGGCTCCACCCACCTGCCATGATATCATCATGAGTGATCTGCGCATGTGCAGAAGCACGCATGTGCGTTCCTGCTGTGAACTGGTAGTAAAGGTAAATGGAACTCACCCCGGCTGTAAAGCACTGTGAAGCAGTATATAAGTCTAGGTGCTATTTATTTTCCCACCCTCCCTCCCTCCCTCCCTCCTTCCTTCCTTCCTTCCTTCCATGGTGCACAATGGTTAGAATGCAGTATTGCAGACTAACTCTGCCAATTGTTCGCTTCTCATCGGTTCAAGGTTGACTCAACCTTCCATCCTTCCGAGGTCAATAAAATGAGGACCCCAGATTGTCGGGGGCAAGAGGCTGACTCTGTAAACTGCTTAGAGAGGGGCTGTAAAGCACTGTGAAGCGGTATATAAATCTAAGTGCTGCTGTGGCTATTCCTATTAATGGCAGCCACTGAGCTTTTTACCCATTAAGCTGTGCTTAATTATATTAAAATATGAATATAATTTGCTTATGGAGTAGCTGTGTGACCTGTTTAATATATGAGTGAAGACTTAATATATACCTAATTATTTAAAGAATGCAGTTACTGTTCCCTTAAACTCTCTCTCTCTCCCTCTCCCCCCCCCCTCCCTCCCTCTCCCTCCCTTCTCCCCCTCCCTCCCCCCTCCCTCTCCCTCTCTCTCCTTGTGTGTGATTTGTTAAGAGTCTCTGAGATGCTGTTTGGCACAAAAAGTACAAGGCCTGATAGTGCAAAATTTTGGAAGTGCATGGCAGATACCACATTTTTACTCTTCATTAGGGCACTGAAAAATGTACAAATGTGAGGAAATGCATTGTACATTTGTCCATGTAGAGAAAGTGTACGGCAGAATGAGTATTCTTGGTTGGTTTCTCAGTGTGATAAGAGAGCAGTTTACTTTCATCATACAATAAAGATGGCTGAGAATTAATAGGCTACTTATTGTTCATCATTGCACCACGGAATAAGACAAGGTTATCGATCTGCCTCTGATTCCTCGGTGCATAAATGCAACAGTGGAGCAATGGACCAATCTATCTGGAAGGTTTGGGGGGTCTCCACGTCAGGGGTGGGCTGATGGGGGTTCGGAGGGGTTCGGGAGAACCTTTAGCTAAGATTCTGTGCAGGTCGGAGACCCCCCCCAAATCCCACTCCTGGCTGACCCCGCCCCATTCCCCGCCCCTCCCATGAGTCCCCATGCGGCTCATTTTCAATGCAGGTAAGTGCACCTACCATGGCCATGCCCATCCAGTAACTGGGCAGAGAACCCCTTGCTAAAATTTTTGAAGCCCACCTCTGCTCCATGTCTGAAGGTTTTGAAGAAGAGTCTCAAGGATGGTTTCATCGATTTTTCTACATGTTGTAGATGATCCTTGCAATCCATCCCATCATTCTATAACTCTACGGAAGTATAAGCAAATGTCATGTAAGTAGCGAGCTGGTTAGAGACATGGATGCACTTTAGTATGCAAATGATGTTGTATTGTTTGGCTAAAAACATGAATTATAGGCAGCAAATGTTAAGACGACATGATGCAACGAGGAGCATTAATTAATTAATTAATGTATCAGAGACCAAGGTAGTTGTATTTGACAGAGAAAATGGAGTCAACAATTGTACTTTATACATAAATTAAACAAAAATTAGAACAAGTAGACGAATGCGTGTGCTTTGATCATCTTTCCCTAAAGATAAGAAAAAGGATGGATAAACTTTCAGGGACACGTGTTCTGGTAGAAAAACAATGCTCTCTCTCTCTGCTTTGTGGAATGCTATTTCTTGTCAAAAGGTTTTGCTCGTTTTCTTACTCAACAGTAGTAACTGTTAGAGGGATCTTGGAGTCCTAGTGGACAACCATTTAAATAGGAGCCAGCCGTGTGCAGCAGCTGCCAAAAAAGCCAACACAGTTCTAGGCTGCATCAACAGAGGGATAGAATCAAGATCACGTGAAGTGTTAATGCCACTTTACCAAGTGTGGTAAGGACACACTTGGAATACTGCATTCAGTTTTGGTCGCCGCGATGTAAAAAAGATGTGGAGACTCTAGAAAGAGTGCAGAGAAGAGAAACCAAGATGATTAGGGACTGGAGGCTAAAACATATGAAGAACAGTTGTAGGAATGGGGCATGGCTAGTCTAGTGAAGAGAAGGACCATGAGAGAAGTCTTCCAATCTCTCAGGGGCTGCCCCAAAGAAGAAGGAGTCAAGCTATTCTCCAAAGCCCCTGAAGGCAGGACAAGAAGCAACGGGTGGAAACTAATCAAGGAGAGAAGCAGCCTAGAACTAAGGAGGAATTTCCTGACAGTGAGAACAATTAATTAGTGGAACAACTTGCTGCCAGAAGTTGTGAATGCTCCAACACTGGAAGTTTTTAAGAAGAGATTGGATGACCATTTGTCAGAAGTGGTGTAGAGATAATCACCAACCTTTATCTCCTTTGACACACTGCCAAAGATCTACTTGGCAAAGCCACACGATTTCCAGAATCAAACAGAGATGCCGACTGGGAACAGAATTAACAACGTTGCTTTCCTGCAAAGGGCCCACGTGCCTTTACTCCTCTTTTAAGCCTTTTGGGAGGGGCCAATCATCTCCAGGCTTTACTCCCGAGTCGTCCCTTTTGTTTTAACTGTTCGTGCCTTCTGGCAGCTCTGGGCATGCGTGCACTGGGAACAGGCTCCTCCTGTTCCTCTGCCTCTCTGATGTCCGACTCTGGAGGCTTCCGAGTCCACGCATCACTCCCAGATGGCCCTGGCCACATCTCTGCCTCCGATGCAGAGCCCTCGTCCGAGCCTTCTCCAGACTCCAGGGCTGGCCCATGTTCCTCCCCAGCCTCCTCACTGTCCGACTCTGCTGCCAGCTCCGCAGGCTGCTGGTGGACCACAGCACATCTGCAGGAACCTTGCATGCAAGCTCCCACACGACCCTCTCCATTGGAGGCTTTCTGAGATGACACCAATTCTGAGCTTCATTCAGTCCCATTACGAACAACGAACTGATTCAGGCCATAGCAGCTTTCGGCAGCCCAGACTTCCTCCCACCCCCTCCCGCCAGCCCGGCGTGAGAGACCTTTACTTGTTTTCTCAGCTAAGTAGTTGTGCGTAGGTGTGTGGTTTCTCCACACCTCTCCACACACACAGCAGCCCTCTTCTCTCCCTGGAGACGCTACTTAGACAAAGGCCTTCTTCCTTTTAACAAGCAGCAGGATGTTGGGCTGGCTTCAGGCAGAGCCACAGAAATTGTAATTCTGCTCTTCTCCTCGCTCGGGGAGGGAAACCCGGCTCTTCTATCACCAGGCCAGGTGAAAAAGGAGGATGGGAAGGCGGGGGGCACGGGGAGAGGCCAGCCTTGCCTCTGGTCTCCAGTCCCGTCCAGAATCAAAGCCCAGAAATGCCCCAGGAAATGAAAAGGAATTAAATGCCCCCCCAAGTTTTCTCTGCAACACCCTCACCCCCTCTCTTTCTGGCTCCTTCCTAAATTTATATGGCAGGCGAGCGACGGGGAACTATTTATTTTTAGGATTACAGTCGGGCTGAGGTCTTTGGAATCCGATTTCCAAGCAGTTCTTTCTCAATTCTCGGGGCTGTTAATTGATTTCTGCAGGAGCAACGGCCAGACATCCTCAGCCTGGTTCTGAGCTCTGCTCTCTCAGATTTCTCTGAGAGGGGAAAAGCAGACCCACAACACGTGCCAAGCATAGGCAGGCTCGTGAAGGGCTCTTGCAGATGCCTGGCTTTTAGAAATGGCTGTAAAAGGTTGTGGGAAGCCACCCCATCCCACCCCACTCCTAGAAGAATGAAATATTTTGAGGAATATTATAAAGAAGGCAGATAATTATATTTCCCCAAAGGGAGAAATGGAGAAACATGCTCTTGGAGACAGAAAGCAGCCTCCAAGTCTTTCTTAATAGCCCCCAGCAGATATTTTGTGCCCATTAAGAAAGATTGGGCCAGCCTATTGAGAAACCAGCCCCAGTCTCCCTGCCCCCAAACAGAAACTGAGGAAGCCACCTTTTAGAAATGCAGATTGGGTAATCCATTCAAGACAAGGTATTTTGAAACAAAGGCAGAATTGGTAGGATTAGAGGCAGCCCCTCACTCAAGATCCAACACAGGACAAAGCCATTAAGCCACAAGAGGAATTATTGCATCACCCTCAGAGCAGTCCAAAGTTCAACCAAACCTAGCTCAGACGAACACCTAGGATTTGTACTTTGCCTATAGAGCCAGCTATGACCTCTATATAACCCCTACAACATCCAGTAGAATACATGTCCTTGCACAGGAACAGGAAGCTCGAGGGCAAAGTCCAAGAGAAGGTATAAAAAACCTCCCACTCTCAACTCCATGTGGTCAGTTGCACCAGAACTATGTGCTTGGTGGTCCTGTTCATCATTAAATCGTCTTTCCAATCAGCCTCCATGTTTCCAGTGTCTTTCTCCTGGCTTGGAACTGAACCAGATAGATATTTCTTCCCACAAGGTGGAACCAGATGCCGAAGGAACGAGGAGGGCAAGAGAAGGCAGAAGAGCTCATCGTGAAAGATGCTCTTGGCAATTTTGCTGAAGCATCTTCCCAAGTTTGTTTTCTCAGATTGAAAGTGTCTTTTAGGTTCTCTCAGGAGTGCTTCCGATGATGCTAGAGATATCAGAGAACAGGACTACTGCGGAAGCCGCCTTCTGTGGAGCATCCTTGGCTGCCGAGATTTCCCCAGACTAAAAAAAAAAAAGGATTCCTTGGAGCAGTTTCTTCCTGAAGTCTCTCTTTGGGGTGGAATGGAAATGTGGGAAGCCAGGGAGGCTGTAGGTTGTGGAGAAAAGATGTCCTGTGGCATGGTTTCTCCTCCATTGCAGCTGCCCCTTTTCCCCATTGCAGGGGCTGCCCCCTCATCTCTCCTTTTGGGGTGAAGGGTGGCTGGTGTCCTGCTTCACAGATTAATAGAATTGAAAGGGACCTTGTAGGTCATCTAGTCCAATCCTAGCAGTCCAATCTCTTCTTGAAAACCTATAGAGATGAAACTCCCACAACTTCTGAAGGCAACTTCTGTTCCATCGGTTGATTGTTCTCACTGTCAGAAAATTTCTCCTTATTTCCAGTTTGAATCTCTCCTTGATCCGTTTCCATCCATTATTCCTTGTCTGGTCTTCAGGTGCTTTGGAAAACAGCTCAACCCCCTCCTCTCTGTGGCAGCCCCTCAAATATCGGAAGGCTGCTATCATGTCTCCCCTGGTCCTTCTCTTCACTAGACTAGCCATGCCCAGTTCCTGCAACTGTTCATTGTATGTTTTACCACCAGTCCCCTCATCATCTTGATTGCTCTTCTCTCAGGCTGTCATAAGTGATGGGGAAAGCTCTGGGGTGGGCGAGGGGGGTGAATCAGATGAGGAATGGAAACCAAAAACCTTCCTACCATCCCTTGGAAGCTACAGCCTGTTCCAAGGTCACCCAATGGAACGCAACACATTCAAGTTTGCACAGCTGGGTACTCTTACCAAAACAATTCGTTTTAAAGAATTTGGACCTTCACTGATAATGGGGAGGGGGACGGATCCCAAGGGAAAAGTTAACTGCTTGGTTTTGGTGGGAAACTCTAGATTTGGCTTTACTACTCCATAACCACTTGGCCTTAGTAAGGTCAGTGTTCCGAATAAGGCAGGTAGATTCCTCAAAGGACAATTTTATTGGATACATCATATTGGCACAACTGGTGAAAACCGACTCTGAAGGTCTCCACGGTTTTCACCTAATTAAAAAATTAATACTTCCGCCCTCCTCCCAGGTGTCATCAGTCACATTGTCCAATGAATATGGCTGGCAGGCTTCTCTCCTCCTTCACCAGCCTTCTGTTATGATGACCTTGGTTCTCACAGAAAAATTTTATTTTTATTTTGACTTGTAAGATGGGCTGTTTACTCCCCCCTCCATTCCCTCTCTCTGTCAGGGTTCCAAGTAACACCCCCAAAAAAGAGCCTGGTGGCGCAGTGGACTAAGTGCTGTTAAAAGTAGCACTTAAGTTTCCAGCTGCCTGCAATTACTGCAAGTTCAAATCTCACCAGGCTCGAGGTTGACTCAGCCTTCCATCCTTTCTAAGGTAGGTAAAATGAGGACCCAGATTGTGGGGGCATTTTTTTTTTAAATTTGATTTATATGCCGCCCTTCTCCAGAGACTCAGGGTGGCTTACAATGCGTTAAGCAATAGTCTTCATACTTTTGTATATTTATACAAAGTCAGCTTATTGCCCCCACAATCTGGGTCCTCATTTTACCTACCTTAGAAAGGATGGAAGACTGAGTCAACCTTGAGCCTGGTGGGATTTGAACTTGCAGTAATTGCAGGCAACTGGAAACTTAAATGCTACTTTTAAGAGCACTTAGTCCACTGCGCCACCAGTGGCGCCAATAAGCTGACTTTGTATAAATATACAAAAATATGAAGGCTATTGTAAGCCACCCTGAGTCTCCGGAGAAGAGCGGCATATAAATCAAATTTAAAAAAATAAAAATGAAAGAAAACTGAGGTTGGAGTGTGAGGTTTTCATTTTCACTTTCACTTTCAGATTCAAGGTTAATATCAGGGTTCCAAGTAACACCCCCAACCATAAAAGACTCCGAGGCTTGAGATTCCTCAAAGTTCCATTTTATTAGAGATGTCCTATTGGCACATCTGGGAAAACCCGAACCTGAAAGCTTCCAGGTTTTCTGCACCCAAAGGAAAGTCCAAGTCCCTTCCCCTGCATCCACATGTCCATCACATGGTCCAATCAAAGCACCATCCCAACTGGAGATGCCTCCCAGTTTCATCCATCCAGGTGCAGAGCAAGATGTCCTTGACTCTCTGAGAAAGGAATGTTATTATGACTATATATCATCCTGGCGCCATACAATCCCCCCTCCCAGTTTCCCACAGTAGTAAACATGGCAGGTCTGAAGGCCTAATACAAAAGATGGCTTCCAGGCCTGACACTCTCAGGCTTCGTGGCAACTCTGAGGCAGGACAAGGTTCGCATCAGCCAAGTTAGCTTCAGAGTTGATAGTATACTTTTAACTACCATGACTCTGGAAAGCTTTCTTTTCTATTGACCAAAATGGGACAGGTGACATGTGGTAATCCAAGAAGGCTGGAAAAAGGACTATTTTCAGGGAAATATGTGCATATATGTCTTGATCCCCCCGTTGCTAAATAACTGCCTAATACCTATAGTGTCAGGTCTGGAAGCCATCTTTTATGTTCAGGCCTACCACATTTTTTACTGTGGGAAAATGGGAGGAGGGATTGCATAGAGTATGGGTGATATGTAGTCAAAATAACATTCCTTTCTCAGAGAGTCAAGGACATCTTGCCCTGGCACCTGGAGTTGGATGACTGGGAGGTATCTTCAGTTTGGAAGGTGGATGATTGGACCATGTGATGGACATGTGGGTGCTGGGCAGGGTCTTGAACCTTCCTTTGGGTGGGGAAAACCTGGAAACTTTCAGATTCAGGTTTCCCCAGATGTGCCAATATGACATCTCTAATAAAATGGAACTTTGAGAAATCTCAGGCCTCGGAGTCTTTTATGGTTGTGGGTATTACTTGAAACCCTGATATTAATCCGAAATCTGAAAGTGGAAGTGAAAATGAAAACCTCAGATTCCAACTATAAGGATATCACTACCGTTTTCTTGCTTGGAAGAGTTTTGCAAAAAAAGAAATTCAACATTAAATAGAAGTTATTAGGGATTATTTTACCAATGGTTAGGCAATAAAAACAGATGTTAGAAATGCAGGGACATAAAAAGGATAAATGTTAAAATGGAAATTTGATAAAATAGACCAGCTAAATATTGTTGTTATTATAGTATCAATGTTATTGTGATGAATGTTGTTGTAAGCATGTTGATGACGATTGCCTAAAAACAACTGTACCCAGATGACACGCTCTTTTATTGAAATGGAATTTTTACAGGTTAGTCAAATAAAGTAAATAAAACATTAAAAAAAGAAGAAGTTATTAGGGGAAGATTGCCAGAGGAGTAGTTTTTAAGTTTGTCTTCTAAGTCCAAGATAATACAGACTCTGAATTCAAATCTGTTAAATACACATTGGCTGAAGGCACATAGTGGTGCAAATTTTGGGTTTTTTGGAGGGGAGGGGGAAGAGTGGAAGAAATATTCTGCAGCTGATTCATTGAGTTCCATCTCAGCTACTGGTCCCCATAATGGTCACACTGAGGTTCCTGGGAAAGCCCACAAATTGAACATGAACAAAGCATACACCTGCCTATTTGAGATCCACAACAGCTGTTGTTATAACGTTGCGATGTAAAACTTACCAAAAAAAAGGGACACGGTGGCTCAGTGGCTAAGATGATGAGCTTGTCTATCGAAAGGTCGGCAGTTCAGCGGTTCGAATCCCTACTGCTGCGTAATGGGGTGAGCTCCCGTGACTTGTCCCAGCTTCTGCCAACCTAGCAGTTCGAAAGCACATAAAAAATGCAAGTGGAAAAATAGGGACCACCTTTGGTGGGAAGGGAAGAGCGTTCTGTGTGCCTTTGGCGTTGAGTCATGCCGGCCACGTGACCACGGAGACGTCTCTGGACAGCGCTGGCTCTTCGGCTTTGAAACAGAGATGAGCACCGACCCCTAGAGTCAGGAACGACTAGCACCTATGTGCGAGGGGAACCTTTACCTTTACCTTTAAGACTCACTTGTTAAAGGTGGGGAACACCACGTTTGATCCCGTCTCAAACTGCAAGCGAAGTCACTCAGATCTGTGATCCAAATTGAAGTCCTAGTGAACAGCCGCTTAAATATGAGCCACGATTGTGCAGCACCCACCAAAAAAGCCAATGCAGTCCTGCGCTGTGCCAAAGGAATAATATCAAGATCATGTGAAATGTTAGCACTACTTTATACTGCTTTGATGAGGCCACACTTGGGAGTACTGCATCTAGTTTTGGTCGCCACAATGTAAAAAAGATGTGGAGAATCTAGAAAGAGTGCAGAGAAGAGCAACAAAGATGATTAGGGGACTGGAGGTTAAAACATATCAAGAATGGTTGCTGGAATTGGGTATGTCTAGTGCAGTGAAATGTAAAATTAGTTACTACTGGTTCTGTGGGCGTGGCTTGGTGGCGGTGGGGTAATGTGACTGGGTGGGCGTGGCCAACTTTTTTTAAAAAAGACTTTTAAAACCATTTTTTCTGCCAAAGAGGTTGTAAAAAAATGCTTTTAAAAGCCTCTGACGATCCCAGCTGGGTTGCCTGATCGTCAGAGGGTTTTTTTTTCCACTTTTGAAAGCATTTTTTCGGCCGAAGAGGTTGCAGAAAAAATGCTTTTAAATTTTTTTTTTAAAAAGCCTCTGATGATCGCATTGCTCGGGGGTTGGAGGGCAGGGATTTTTGCTACCGGTTCTCTGAACCACCCGCCGTCATTGCTACTCGATTGGGTGATCCGGTCCGAACTGGGAGCATTTCACTCCTGGTCTAAGTGTAATGGAAATAAGGACTGGGGTGACATAATAGCGGTATTCCAATATCTAAATGAGAGTCAACCTGTTCTCCAAAGCACCTGAAGGCAGGATAAGAAGCAACAGATGGAAATTAACCAAGGAGAGAAACAACCTGGAACTAAGGAAAAATTTCCTGAAAGTGAGGACAATTAATCAGTGGAACAACTTGCCTGCAGAAGTTTTGGATGCTCTATCACTGGAGGTGTTTAAGCAGAGATTGGACAGCCATTTGTCTGAAACGATACAGGCAGTGGTGAGATTCAGAAATTTTCCCTACCGGTTCTGTGGGCATAGCTTAGTGGTCATGGGTTGGTGGGCGTGACTTGGTGGTCATGTGACCGGGAAAACCAACTATCACACATTACACAAAAATAACACAAAAGCTACACAACTGACTCACACGCAATGCAAAAGCAGCTGGACTTCACACAAAATGGCCCCTGCAACAAGCAGGAACCTCACAGAGTCCCAGAGAGCTCAAAAACAAACGATTACACTTTACACAAAAATAACACAAAACCTACGCAACTGACTCACACGCAATGCAAAAGCAGCTGGACTTCACACAAATGGCCCCTGCAACAAGCAGGAACCTCACAGAGTTACAGAGAGCTCAAAAACAAACTATCACACTTTACACAAAAATACCGGTTTGGGCAATAAGTAGTAAAAAAATGCTTTAAAAAGTAAAAAAAAACGTTCAGAGGATCGCGTGGCACAGCTGATTGTCAGAATCTTTTTTTTTACTTTTTTAAAGCATTTTTTTTACTACCTATTCCCCGAAATGATAGTAAAAAAATGCTTTAAAAAAAAGTAAAAAAAAAAAGTTCCGAGGATCAGCTGTGCCGCGCAATCGTCGGAACCTTTTTTTTACTTTTTAAAGCATTTTTTTTTACTACCAGTTCAGGCGAACCGGCCCGAACCGGTAGGATTTCACTCCTGGATACAGGGCTTCCTGCCTGAGCAGGGGGTTGGGCTAGAAGACCTCCAAGGGTACCTTTCAACTCTGTTATTCTCTACCGAATTGTTTTGACGGTTTGATTCACCGAAATATATTTCCGTGTGCGCATCCCCCAAAAGCCCACTGAATCATCTGATTGATTCGTATGCACTTGATTTGATTTGATAACTAAATTGACTCTGTTATTTGATTTGAGGAGTCCATTCTAAGCTATGTTTCATTCAAATCACCTGCAAATCGACATCTCCAAATCGAAACTCCTCACAGCCCTAACAATCACCATGATAAATAACCGAAGTCATAATTTAACTGCAGTCCTGGCGAATACGCATTTCAATCCACCCTAAATCTCTCATAATTCTGCTTCATTGATAATGCCTGGGTTTCAGCATTTTGAGGGATGTGGGGAAATTCCCCATTGCTTGGCTCCGCATCACAAACTTGCTATACAAATTGCTGTGCGATTTCTACCTGAACTAAACTGCAGTAACTCCGTACCTCTACTCTCCAGGAAATTATTCCAGCCTTTGAAATAATTTTATTTACCTCTTTCAGCATCTTTTTTTTTTTCAGTTCCAAAGAGCCCTACCAATATGCACTATGTATCATCTTAATATTGTGTTGTGTACACACGTATATAAAATAATCACACAACAGAGAGCACACCAAATTGCCCAGTGGGGACATACGGCTTAGCTATAAAAGAAACGTTTGAAAATATTCAAATAGTTAAAAGCCGGGTGAGTAGATTTTTTTTCCCCCCTCAAATGAAAGAACGAAGCAGGGCAAGACCATTTTATATTCGCTGAGAATACTGTGTAGAAATGAAAGCAGGGATGGGAATTTTTTTTTTTTTTGGTCCAATCTTCCTTTACAAGGAGGCATATTACCTCAATTTCAGGGTAATCTGTAACAATAGTGATTTTAAAAATGTACAACTTAATGAATGAGTGAACACAGAATCTAGAACCGTGATGGCGAACCTATGGCATGGGTGCCATAGGTGGCACGCGGAGCCGTATCTGTGGGCACGCGAGTGTTGCCCTAGCTCAGCTCCAGCACGCATGCGCGCCCGGCCATTTGATTTTCGGCCCTTCTGGGCCCACCGGAAATCATGAAACAGGCTGTTTCCAGCCTCCGGAAGGTCTCCGGGGAGATCAGGAAGGCAGTTTTCATCCTCCCCGGGCTCCTAGAAAGCCTCTGGAGCCTGGGGAGGGCAAAAAACGGGCCTACCTACTGGGCTCACTGGGCCGAAAGCAGGGGGAATATGGGGGGGTGTCACATATGTGCGGGGAGACAGGGCGCATTGAATTATGGGTGTGGGCACACACGCGCACAATCCCCCGTGCTCCCCCATTTTTGGCACGCGACAACAAAAGGAGCCTTGGATAGTACAGTGGTCTAAAGCACCCTGTTATTAACATCAGCTGCCTGCAATTATTGCAGGTTCGAATCTCACCAAGGCTCAAGGTTGACTCAGCCTTCCATCCTTTCTAAGGTAGGTAAATTGAGGAGCCAGTTTGTGGGGGCAATAAGCTGACTTTGTATAAAGATACAAAAGTATGAAGGCTATTGCTTAACGCACTGTAAGCCGCCCTGAGTCTCCGGAGAAGGGCGGCATATAAATCAAAATTAAAAAAAAAAAAAAGGTTAGCCATCACTGATCTAGAGGAATAAAGGCTCAGGCTGTTCCCAGCCCAATTTCTGTTTAAGTTCTCATCAGATACGTGGGTGATTTTACCCCCATTTGGAAAATAGAAATGAGCAGTTGGCCAAGAGATCCTGTAAAATCTTTGCGGGGTGGGGGGGTGGGGTGGGAGTTTCTTGGCAAATGGAATCAGGAACAAAAAGATACCACCATTTCTCTTAGAAACCTTTATTTGCTATCTCAGCCTGGAGCCCAGGGGTAAGGGCTGTGTTACACAGCAGCCTCCCTCCGCTGTTGTGTAGAAAACAACATTTGTACCCATTAATAAAGCATATTAGGAAGGCTTTGCCATCTATCCAGGAGAACAAAAATCAATTTGTGGTGCATCGCACAAAAAAACAATTTTAGCCTGCTGTGCAACACAAGATGAACAGAAAAATCTCTCTCCAGCCAAGACAGGCAAGGAGGGTGGGGGCCTTATATGGTAACATACAATTTATTTATTCATTTATTTATTGTAGAATCATAGGGCTGGAAGGGACCTTGGAGGTCTTCTAGTCCAACCCCTGCTCAAGCAGGAGTCCTTATACCAGAGGTCTGCAACCTTCAACGCTCAAAGAGCCATTTGGACCCATTTCCCACAGAAAAGAAAACACCGGGAGCCACAAAAACCTTCCCGTGCCTGACTATTTCCTGAGCGGCCACAAAACTAGCATATGTAGTTGAATTAAACATTCTGTTTTCTTCTGAAGCTTTTCTTTTCTTGGATTTATCCATGGTTGGCCTACCGGGGGTTGAAAAGCTCAATAAATCGCGTGCCAGCAGGTGTCGTACATTGGCGGTTGTGACGCATATTTTGAGTGACAGGGAGCCGCAGCTGAGGGATGAAAGAGCCCCATGCGGCTCCAGAGCTGCAGGTTGCTGACCCCTGCCTTATACCATTCTGGACCAATGGTTGTCCAATTTCTTCTTGAAAACACTCCAGTGATGGAGAACCCACAACTGAAGCCGTTCCACTGGATAATCATACTGACTGTCAGGAAATTCCTGCGTATCTTCAGGTTGGAGTTCTCTTTAATGTGCTTGAATTTATTGTTTTTTGTCTTGACCTAAGGTGCTTTCCGGAATAGGTCCCTCCTTCTCCCCATCTCTGTGACAGCCCCTCAGATACTGGAATACTGCTACCCCTAGTCCTTCTTTTCTCTACTGTAGACTGGCCATACCCAATTCCCGCAATTGTTCTTCATATGTTTTTGTCTCCAGACTTTTAATCATCTTCACTGCCCTTCTCTGCAACGAAGAAGAATTGCTTGTGGGCGTGACCCGAGTTCAAGTTCCCCCGGAAAATCCTGCTGTGACTTTGGGCACAGGATGTTGTTGGAGAGCGAAGGATGGAGGTCAGCAGGAAAGCTGCCTTGAGTTATTGGAGAAACGCTGGGATATAAATCCAACAATGAGACCAATAACCGCCAAGCCTGCAAAGATGCTTGCTGTGAGTCTCTTCTTGAAAGACTTTGATTAAAAGGGCTCATAAACATGGACAATAAATTGTATTACATAAACGGCTCAGCATTTATTCTCAAAACTGCGTTTTTAATATATCTGAACGTACAGCGCAATAAGAAAATTGGTTAGAAAGGCAACATAGTTTAGACAAATTGCAATTAATTTAATGACACGGAAAGCTACCGTGGCTGCCCCAGGCTTTGTGAATTATCTTTCTACTCCACCTCAGCCCGATCTTCGCGAGAAAATCCACCTTGTTGTATCAAAGTCAAAAGGCTTCAGGGTTTTGTAACGGTATCAAATATTTATAAAGTTTGCCCGAAAATGGAGGGTTAGCTGCATTCATATACAATACATTCGTATACATCATGTAGTTTATTTAACACCTGGGCCAGGTATTAAAAAGACACGTTTGGAAATCAGAGTGGGGTTGGGGCTGCCACAACGAAGAGGGGGCTCAGTGGTTTTTCGATGAGACCGGTCTATCAGGGCAACCTGGTCTACCCTGGTACAGCTGACAAACTGAGGAGAGCCCATGGCCTAGAGCCAAGATGGTGAACTTATGGCACCCGTGCCACAGGCAGCACGCGTAGCTATATCGGTGGGCACGCAAGCTCAATTCAGGCGCAAACAGCTGATTTTCAGGTCTTCTGGGCCCACCAGAAATAAGAAAACAGGCTATTTCCTGCCTCCGGAGGGCCTTGGGAGGTGGTTGGGAAGGCCTGTTTTTTGCTGTCCCCAGACTCCAGAGCCTTTCTAGGAGTCTGGGGAGGGTGAAAACGGCCTCGCCTCCCAGGCCCTCTGGAGGCAGGAAACAGCAATTTTTGCCCTCCCCAGATTCCTAGAAAGGCTCTGGAGGCTGGGAAGAGCAAAAAACAGGTTTACCATGCCATTGTGTGCCAGGAGCGGTGGGAGCATGGGGGGGGGGGGGGTTTGCATGTGCATGCATAGGGGCGGGGCGTATAGAATTATGGGTGTGGGCACATGTGTGCATGACACACACACCCCGTTCCTGGCACACGATGGCAAAAAGGTTAGCCATCCGTGGCCTAGAGGTTAATACATCTGTCTAATATATAAGTGGTCTGGGTTCGAGTCCCAGAAGGGTATGGCTAGATGATGAGCATTAAAAAGCTTGAACTAGCTATACTAGTCTCCCTTTATTTCTTTGTCGGTATATTTAAATTTAACACAAAAGGGGCTTAATTTATTTTCCAAAGCACCAGAAAGCAAGGCAAGAAAGAACGGATGGAAACTAATCAAGGAGAGAAGCAACCTGGAATTAAGGAGAAACTTCCTAACTTTGAAAACAATTAACCAGTGGAACAGCTTGCCACTAGAAGTTGTGGGTGCTCCATCACTGGAGGTTTTTAAGAAGAGACTGGACAGCCTCTCGTCTGAAATTGTGTAGTGACTCCTGCTCGAGCAGAGGGCTGGACTGGAAGACCCCCAAGGTCCCTGCCAACTCTATTGTAATTGATTGATTGAAATGTGAATATGAGGCAACAGTATAATATAGTTGCCAGGAAAAAAAAGGGAAAGCAATTGAAATCTTAGCTTTATAAATAGAAGGATTAAGTTCAAGATCAAGAGATCTCATTATTCCCCTTAGACTATACTGGTCACCTAAATTGTTAATCCATTTCTGGCACTAATTTTAGGAAGAATATTGACAAGCTGCAGCATATCCAGAGGAGACTAAGACAATGAGACGTTTCAACGGAAAGATTTGGTATGCTTGTCCCGGGGAGCAAAAGATTGCAGGAAAACATGTTAGCTTTGAAAGGTGTTGTGTAGAAATGTGTCACATTAGTACAATAGTCATCGAGAAAGGTGTCATAACAATATTTGATGAGTAACATGTAGAAGACAGGGCAGAATTGCTCAGAAGATAAGAAACAAAAGGTTCAAATTACAAGGAAGGGCAATGGAGTCGGACATCAATAAGAATTTTCTTCCTTTAAGACTGCTCAGCAATTCAATATAATGTCGTGGGTGCTGATGGACTCACCTCCGGAGGTGTTTAACAAGCTGGGTGGCCATCTGTTGAGGAGGTTGTAGGAGGGGATTCCTGTACTGCATACGGGAGAGACCAGGGATGGTGTGGTGGCCTAGAGGCGGAGCTCTCGCCTCACACTTAGGAGGCTGTGAGTTCGATCCTAGGTAGAGGCAGATATTTCTCTCTCTAGGCACAATGAGAATATATCTGCTGAACAAAACTCCGCATTGGCAACAGGAAGGGCTTGTTCTTTCTCTGTTCTGTTCCGTTCCGTTCCGTTCCATTCCGTTCCGTTCTATCTACTCAGTTCCACTCCACTCCACTCCACTCCACTCCACTCCACTCCACTCCATTCCATTCCCCTCTACTCTACTCTACTCTGTTCCATTCCATCTGGATCCATTCCAGTCGGGCTTTAGGCCTGGGCACAGCACAGAAACGGCATTGGTCGCGTTGGTTGATGATCTCTGGAGGGCACAGGACAGGGGTTGTTCTTCTGTCCTGGTCCTATTAGATCTCTCAGCAGCTTTTGATACCATCGACCATGGTATCATGCTGCACCGGTTGGAAGAGTTTGGGGTGGGGGGGCACTGTATTACAATGGTTCTCTTCCTTTTTCTCTGACCGGTTGCAGTCCGTGTTGACAGGGGAGCAGAGGTCGACCCCGAGGCACCTCATATGTGGGGTGCCACAAGGGTCGGTCCTCTCACCCCTTCTGTTCAACATTTATGTAAAGCTGCTGGGTGAGATCATCCGTGGTTTTGGGGTGAAGTACCATCTGTACGTTGATGACACCCAGCTGTACATCTCCATCCCGGACCACCCCAACGATGCCCTTGAAGTGATGTCCCGATATCTGGCGGCCGTGCGGATCTGGATGGGAGGAACAGGCTAAGGCTTAACCCATCCAAGACCGAGTGGCTGTGGTTTCCAACGTCCCGATATAGTCAGCTGACACCATCGCTGACTATTGGGGGAGAATCACTGGCCCCCATGGAGAGGGCTCGCAACTTGGGCGTCCTCCTGGACTCACGGCTGTCTTTAGAAGAGCACTTGACGGCCGTGACCGGGAGGATTTTTCATCAGGTTTGCCTGATCCACCAGTTGTGTTCCTTTCTGGATTGGGACTCTTTACACACAGTCACTCACACCCTTGTCACCTCCCGCCTGGACTACTGTAACACTCTCTACATGGGGCTCCCCTTGGGGAGCATCTGGAGGCTCTAACGGGCGCAGAGTGCAGCCGCGTGGGTGGTTATGGGAGCAACATGGCGCTCCCACGTGACACCCCTCCTGCACGAGCTGCACTGGCTCCCGGTGGTCTTCCGGGTGCGCTTCAAGGTTTTGGTTACCACCTTTAGAGCACTCCATGGCTTAGGACCTGGTTATTTACAGGACCACCTACTACCACAAACAGCCTCCCACCGGCCAGTACGCTCTCATAGAGAGGGGCTCCTTCGGGTGCCGTCAGCCAAACAATGTCGACTGGCGGCCCCCAGGAGGAGGGCCTTCTCTGTGGGGGCACCCACTATCTGGAACGAGCTCCCCTCAGAGATACGGAGGATCCCAGATCTGAGTACTTTCCACCATGCTCTTAAGACCCTCCTATTCCAGCAAGCCGCCTTGGCCTAACTTTCTCCCCTTTTCTTTTAAATTTCTTTTAAATTTTCTAAAGTGAAATTTTAATTTGTTTTAAATTATTGGGATTTTTAACTGTCTCGGGCTAAATTATCTAATTTGGTTTTAATTATGTTTTTAACTTTTGTATTTATGTATTTTATTCTGTGCCTGTTCACCGCCCTGAGTCCTTCGGGAGTAGGGCGGTATATAAATCTAATGAAATGAAATGAAATGAAATGAAATGAAATGAAATGAAATTCCACTCCACTCCACTCCAATCCACTCCCTTCCCCTCCCCTCCCCTCCCCTCCCCTCCCCTCCACTCTACCCTACCCTACCCTACCCTACTCTGTTCTGTTCTGTTCCGTTCCACTCCACTCCACTCCACTCCACTCCACTCCACTCCACTCTACTCTACTCTACTCTACTCTGTTCCGTTCCATTCCATTCCATTCCATTCCATTCCATTCCATTCCATTCCATTCCATTCCATTCCATTCCATTCCATATTATCTCTATTCTATTCTATTCTATTCTATTCTATTCTATTCTATTCTATTC
>WNWU01000060.1:3107112-3118582 GCA_012654045.1 Ptyas mucosa | reverse complement strand
ATTTCAACATCTCCAATTCTTTGCTTTGAGTTGGCTGTGCATGTGTGTCAGGCACAGCCAACTCAAAGCAAAGAATTGGAGATGTTGAAATAATAATCATAATAATAATACATAATTACGTAATAATTAGATTGGTGTTTGTGCTCTCGTCTTTCCCTTTCAATGCGAGATTCATTAGATCATAGAATAATAGTGTCGGAAGGGATTTTGGAGCTCTTCTAGACCAACCTTTGCTCGAGCAAGAGAGCTTATTCCATTCTGAACAAACGGCTGTCCAGTCTCTTCTTGAAAACCTCCAGTGATGAAGCCTCCACCACTTCCGGAGGCAAGCCACTTTGCTGATTAATTGTTCTGATTGTCAGGAAATATATCCTTAGTTCTAGGTAGCATCTCTCTTTAATGAGCTTCCTCCCGCTACTTCTTGTCCTGCCCTCAGGTGCTTTGCAGAATAGGCCACCTCTTTCTTCGTTAAATTAATTAGATCTTCCTCACTTCCAGTCATCTAAGTGGAGCCAGGAAGATACTGTTGAAATTTCTGTCAGTAACTTTTTAATTCCGATTTTTCTTAATCCAACATTTCCCATTTTAGATTCTGCATAAAAATCAAATACAAGAAAAGCAATGACTTTGAGACGTTATTTCCCCAATTTTGAACCCATTTAAGTGTTCTATTATATGTTTCAATTGTTGCTTCCAAGTATTAAGGTAAAGGTAAAGGTTCCCCTTGCACATAGATGCTAGTCGTTCCCGACTCTAGGGGGCGGTGCTCATCTCCGTTTCAAAGCTGAAGAGCCAGCGCTGTCCGAAGACGTCTCCATGGTCACGTGGCCAGCATGACTCAACGCCAAAGGCGCACGGAACGCTGTTTCCTTCCCACCAAAGGTGGTCCCTATTTTTCTACTTACATTTTTCACGTGCTTTCGAACTGCTAGGTTGGCAGAAGCTGGGACAAGTCACGGGACCTCACCCCGTTACATGGCATTAGAGATTCGAACCGCTGAACGGCCAACCTTTCAATCAACAAGCTCAGCATCTTAGCCACTGAACCACCATGTCCCTTCCTGGTGTTATAGACATTGTTTTAATAGGCAGATTGGGTGGCCCAGTAGACCTGTTTTGTTTTGGTTTTTTTTTTAAAGAGGCTTTTCTAATTTATTGTAGTTCACATAGACAATCAAGGAAGATTTTTTAAAATTCTCCCCTGCCTTTTCCATCAACCATTACATGTAATTTTGGGGGGCATCTTCTGGAGACTCAGGGCGGCTTACAATGCGCTAAGCAATAGCCTTCATACTTTTGTATATTTATACAAAGTCAGCTTATTGCCCCCCACAAACTGGGTCCTCAATTTACCTACCTTAGAAAGGATGGAAGGCTGAGTCAACCTTGAGCCTTGGTGAGATTCGAACCTGCAATAATTGCAGGCAGCTGATGTTAATAACAGGGTGCTTTAGACCACTATCCGAGGCTCTTTTTTTACTTTCCTTGAGTGATTTTCGATGTATCAGCAGGTCAACATTTCCTTTTCTTGGTGTTTTGCAGCTCAAGAACTTTTTTTTGCTCAGTCTTTAATGTCAGAAACTGTAGTCCAGAGTTCTTCCACTATTTATTTACTGCATCTAATCTATTACATCTATTTTTAACTCTCTCCATGATCAGAGAGTAAAACATACAAAGAAGGGTTGCAGGAACTGGGTATGGCTAGTCTAGATAAAAGAAGAAGTAGGGAATAATGTGTCAGTGATGTTCCTGTATTTGGGGGGCTGCCACAAAGAAGACTTATTTTCCAAAGCACCTGAAGGCAAGGCAAAAAACAATGGGTGGAAACTAATCAAGGAGAGAAGCATCCTGGAATTAAGGAGAAATTTCCTGACGGTGAGAACAATTCATCAGTGGAACAGCTTTCCTCCAGAAGTTGCGAATGCTCCAACACTGGAAGATTTTAAGAAGGGATTGGATAACCATTTGTCGGAAGTGGTGTAGGGTTTCCTGCTTAAGTAGGGGGTTGGACTAGAAGGCCTCTAAGGTGCCTTCCAACTCTGTTTATCCTATCCCAGTGATGGCTAACCTTTTTGCCGTTGTGTGCCAAAAACACAACGGGGAGTGCGGGGGGGGGGGGCTGTCGTGCGTGTGTGTGTCCGCACCCATCATTCAATGCGCCCTGCCCCATCGTGCATGTGCATGTGACCCCCCCACCCCGCGCTTCCCCTGCTTTTGGCACACAATGGCCCGGTGGGCCCATTTTTCGCCCTCCCCAGGCTCCAGCGGCTTTCTAGGAGCCTGGGGAGGGCAAAAACGGTGTCCCCCACTCTTCCCAGGAGGCCTTCCGGAAGCCGGAAACAGCCCATTTCCTGACTTCTGGTGGGACCAGAAGGTCCATTTTAGCCTTCCCCAGGCTCCAGAAGCTCTCTAGGAGCCTGGGGAGGGCGAAAACAGTCTTCCCCATCCACCCGGAGGCCCTCCAGAGGCCGGAAACAGCCCGTTTCTCGATTTCTGGAAGGCCCAAAAATCAGCTGGCCGGTGTGCACATGTGCGCTGGAGCTGAGCTAGGGCAACGCTTGTGTGCCCACAGATATGGTTCCATGTGCCACCTGTGGCATGCATGCCATAGATTCACCACCACGGTCCTGTCCTGTCCTGTCCTGTCCTGTCCTGTCCTGTCCTGTCCTGTCCTCTCCTCTCCTCTCCTCTCCTCTCCTCTCCTCTCCTCTCCTCCACCCTTCAGAGCAAGTCATGTCAAGAGGGTGAACAGATGTGAGGACAATTAACCAGTGGAATAGCTGGCCTCCAGAAATCATGAGTGCTCCATCACTGGAGGTTTTTAAGAAGAGACTAGGCCCGTGATGGCGAACCTATGGCACGGGTGCCACAGGTGGCACATGGAGCCATATTGGTGGGCACGCGAGTGTTGCCCTAGCTCAGCTCCAGCGCACTGGCTAACTGATTTTTAGGCCTTCCGGTCCCACTGGAAGTCGGGAAACTGGCTGTTTCCAACCTCCGGGAGGATGGGGAAGGCTGTTTTTGCCCTCCCCAGGCTCCTAGAAAGCTTCTGGAGCCTGGGGAGGGGGGAAAACGGGCATACCGGGCCCACTGTGCCATCACATGCCAAAAGCAGGGGGAAGTGGGGGGCATGCGTGGGAAGGAGGGGCACATTGAATTATGGATGTGGGCACCCGCACCCGCGACCCCCCATGCTCCCCCTGCTTTTGGCACGCGACGGCAAAAAGGTTAGCCATCACTGGACTAGGCAGTCACTTGTCTGAAGTGGTATAGGTTCTCCTGCTTGAGCCAAGGGTTGGACTAGAAAACCTCCAAGCTGCCTTCCAGCTTTGTTCTGATTGGTTGGTTTGTTGGTAGGTTGGTTGGTTGGTGGAACAAGTTTGCTATAAATTCTCAATGTTTTAGCAGGGTCTCTTTTCTTCTGCTTCATTTCCAAAGCCAATTCAATTCCAAATTTGCATTAACAGAGGGATACAATCAAGATCAAGGGAGGTACTAATACTACTCTATAAAGCCTTAGTAAGACCACACCTGGAATCCTGCATCCAGTTTTGATCACCACACTATAAAAAAGATGTTGAGACTCTAGAAAAGGTGCAGAGAAGAGCAACCAGGATGATGAGGGGACTGGAGGCTAAAACATAGGATGAACAGTTGCAAGAAGTGGGCCTGGCTAGTCTAGTGAAGAGAAGGACTAGGGGACACAGGATAGCATCTTCCCATATTGGAGGGGCTGCCACAGAGAGGAGGGGGTCAAGCTATTCTCCAAAGCACTTGAAGGCCAGACAAGGAATAATGGATGGAAACTGACCAAGGAGAGATTCAACCTGGAAATAAGGAGACATTTTCTGACAATGAGAACAATCAACCCATGGAACAGAAGTTGCCTTTGGAAGTTGTGGGAGCTTCATCACTTGAGACTTTCAAGAAAAGATTGGACTACCATCTGTTAGAAATGGTGTAAGGTTTCCTGCTTGAGTGGGGAGTTGGACTAGATGACTTATAAGGCAGGGGTAGGTTCTAATTTTTTTACTATTGGTTCTGTGGGCGTGGTTTATTTTGTGGGCGTGGCTTGATGGTCATATGACAATTATTTAGGATTCACCGATCTACCCATTTATTTTTTGCAGGCACTGACCTACTCATGTATTTTTGCAGGCACTGGTCTACCCATTTATTTTTGCAGGCACTGATCTACTCATGTATTTTTGCAGGCACTGGTCTACTCATGTCTTTTTGCAGGCACTGATCTAATCATGTATTTTTGCAGGCACTGGTCTACTCATTTATTTTTGCAGGCACTGGTCTATTCATGTATTTTTGCAAGCACTAATCTACTCATGTATTTTTGCAGGCATCGGTCTACTCATTTGTTTTCTTTTAACACTGATCAGCTGTAGGGTGGCCCTTTGAAGCCCTGTGGCAAGAGTTTAAACAGTTTTTTTCCCTCTAGCCATCAGCTGGGACTCAGGAGGCAGCAATAGATTGGGGGTGGGGCCAAATAAAAGGTAAGAATAACATGGGAGGTGGAGGGGGTGCGGGGGTGCGAGGAGGGCAGAACCAGTTTGGGAGAACAGGACCGAACTGGGAGAAACTCACCACTGTTATAAGGTCCCTTCCGACTCTGTTAATCTGTTAAAAGCCATTTGTGCCTCATGATTCCAAATGCTATTTTATTCCAACTTTAGCATTCTAGTCATCCATTTTTAGTACATGACTTTTATTTGGTGCTGTGAGGCATCCTAGAAGCGCCCAATTCCTGCACCTGAAGCTGGAGCACCGAGTTGAAACACCTGCTCTGGTTGACTTACCTTGGAAGAGAATTGAGATCTTTCTATCGTTTTTGAGTTGCAGCTGACACCAACCTCGACCCTTTGGGTTATAAAGACGGCTGTTCCTTCTTTCCTACCATTATTTCTTGGTCCACAATAGAAGTATTTTTTTGGGTGTGAAGTGACCCATTCCACTTCCAGAATGTCAATCTTTCTGCTTTGACAATCTCAGGTGTGTCTTGATTCGCCATTCCAATAGGCTTTGCGTGATTCAAATGCATATCTTTGCGGTCTTGACCTCTCCTTTTGACCCTCGACACAGCATCCTCTGGACGTCCTTTTGGCCTTAATCCGGTGGCATCATAAACCTCAGAGCTGGCTGTACTTGCCCTCTGTGGTTCCCCAGTAGCTCAGTGAGGACTTTACAGACTGCAGAGCCAGTCCTGGTTGTGAAGCCCCCTCTTTATGGAAATGGGGAGTGGTTGACCTTCCCTTTTCCAGTGGATCATCGATTATCGTTCATCTATGGCCGTGATGGCAAACATATGGCACGAGTCCCACAGGTGGCACGCGGAGCTATATTGGTGGGCACTCAAGCTGAGCTCCGGTGCGCATGCGTGCGCTGGCCAGCTGATTTTCAGGCCTTCTGGGCCCACAGAAGTCAGGAAACACGCTGTTTCTGGCCTCTGGAGGGTCTCGGGAGAGTGTGTGTGAGGAAGGCCTATTTTTCACTCTCCCAGGCTCCAGAGCCTTTCTAGGAGCCCGGGGAGGGCCAAAACGGCCTTCCCCATCCCTCTGGAGGCCCTCCGGAGGCTGGAAATGGACTGTTTCCCAACTTGCGGTTCCACCGGAAGTCCGGTGGTGCACCATGCCATTGCATGCCCAAAGCGTGGGGAGCGTGGGGGGTCATGCGCGCATGTGCGGGAGGGGGTTTGCACGCGCATGTGTGGGGGCAGGGCACATAGAATTATGGGTGTGGGCACGTGTGCATGCAACACCCCCCCGCTCCCCACACTTTGGGCACTCGATGGCAAAAAGGTTAGCCATCACTGATCTATGGCCTCCTGCCACGGGTGACAGATTCTCAGATTAGCAGAGTTGTAGGTCATCTAGTCCAACCCCCCGCTCAAGCAGGAGACCCTGCATCATTTCTGACAGATGGCAGTCTAGTTTCTTCTTGAAAGTTTCCAGGGATGAAGCTCCCACAACTTCTGAAGGCAACTTCTGTTCCATCGGTTGATGGTTCTCCCTGTCAGAAAATTTCTCCTTATTTCCAGGTTGAATCTCTCCTTGGATCAGTTTCCATCCATTCTTCCTTGCCTGGCCTCCGGGGGCTTTGGAAAATAGCTTGACCCCCATCCTCTCTGTGGCAACCCCTCAAATACTGGAAGACTGCTATCCTGTCTCCCTTGGTTTGGAGGTGAATCCCAAATTCCATACAGAAACTCTTGACTTGGGCCGAGTCGATGAGGGAAGAAGGAACAGCTGAACCGCTCGGGCGTGAGGTGATGCTACTAATGTAAGTGGCAAGAAAAAGGAAAAATGTATGAGGAAAACAAGGGTAGTTTCATTGATCAAATCGATAATCACATATTGTTTGGTTTGGAAGAATGAAAGCTTGTTCACCTCATTATTATGGTTGCTGATTCATAAAAGTGTGCCTTTTCAAAGTGGCCAAAGAGTGCTGTGTTTATTCTCCTTCAATTCCTTCAGAGTAATGTTGTCCAATCACACATTGTATTTGCTCATCACAAAATCTCCAGAACTGTAAAGCCTACAAACTTGAAATTCGGTATGTATGTTCCTCTTGGCTTCTAGGTGCTCGCTACGAAATGATTTTTCGAAATGACCATCAGATCATTGGTATTTCATATACAGTATATTCATATTCAGTATATTAACACACTCTGGTGCTAAGGAGTTAGACGTTGTACTCCTCTTCCCCACCTGAAAGGAACTCTGTTCCAACTGCCACTTGCCTCACATTCCGTTACCTCAAGTTCAAACTGGCAGATGTTCCACTCCTTCACTCAGGAGCGGTCTGGAGCTCCTTACAGTACTAAACGTCGCTGCCTCACCAAAATGCTTATGCCTTCCACCTATGGAATTACTTCCAGACTCAAGGTGGTGGGAGAGATATTCTCTTATGTGTTTCATTCACCAACCACCACTGAGCCAACAGATTGTGAACCGAATTTCTCTTGCATCGTGTCCCAGCCCCAACTCACTTCTTACACTGACGTCCTCAGTTCAGACAAACCTATTCCTTCTATTGTAACACCAGTTAAAGGGAAAAGACTGCCCGGAAGTACAACGGATGCTTCAAAACGACATCTTTTGGAGCAGAAAGGTGAAGGAGGGAAATGAAGACAGAAAGGTCTACTCCAGGGGTCAGTCAAAAAAAAATAAAAAGGCTCCAATGGGCATACTAAAAGTTGATAAAATAAAATAAAACCAAGAGGCATTGCTGCAAACACACTCTGACGGCAGCAACAGCAGCAGCCCCGCCCCTTCTCCAGGGGTCAGCAATCCATGGCTCTGGAGCCGCATGCGGCTCTTTCATCCCTCTGCTGCGGCTCCCTATCCCCAGTCGGCTCCACGATTGATAGGGCTCCATGATTGATAGGACAGGTAGAGGAAAAAGGATGCTAGGAGGCAGTGGTGGGTTCCTCCCGGTTCAGCCCGGTTCGGCCGAGCCGGTAGCGGTGACGATATGATGTCACCGAACCGGTTCTGCCCCCACATTGTATGTTTGTATGTGTGTTTCTAATTATTGCTATTTATTCATATTTGTTCTCTTTTATTCTTTAAAGTTTAACAATTCATTCTTTATATTAACATCTTTATATTTGTTTGAGGTTGCCTTTCTTCCCTTTCATCTTTTTTATTGTAAAGCAATCTTTCTCCTCAAACCTACCACCTCTCTCTTTTCTTTCCTTCTTACTTTCTCTTTCCCCCTTCTCCTCCTCTCTACTTCCTTTCTCCTTCTCCTCCTCTCTTCCTCCCTGTCTTACCCTCACTCCTACGCTAATTTCCTTTCCCTTCCCTTCCTTCCTCCCTTCTCTTCCTTCCCTCTCTCTCCTTCCTTCTTCCATCTCTCTTCTCCTTCCTTCATCCCTCTCTATTGCTGTATCCTTTTGTGCATATGGACTACTCAGAGGGCCGAAAAAGTTATTTTTGACTGGTCCTCGCATTTTTGACCAGACCTCGAACTTACGACTGTCCTCACATTTTACATTTTTTGCCCTATCTTGTCACCATGGTGAAAAGAAGCAGTTGTGAAATGAGTGATATGGTTGTTAAGAATGCTGCACAGGCATAAATGTGAGGATGGTCATAAGTGTGAGGACCAGTCAAAAGTGCGAGGACCTGTCAGAAATGACTTTTTTCAGCCCTATACACATAGCCACGGCCACCCCGTCACATGACCAGCTAGCCATGCCCACCCAATCACATGACCTCCAAGCCACGCCCACAAAATAAGCCACGCCCACAGAACCGGTAGTAAAAAATTTTAGAACCTACCCCTGCTAGGAGACACTATGATGGGGGAACTGGACTTCCGGTCAGCAGAGGAAAAAGGACGCCGCACTAGGAGGAGACTATGATGGAGGAACCGGACTTCCGGTTGGCTCCAGAATGGAATGGGGGCTTCCGGTTAGGACCTTTGTGGCTTTTTGAGTGTTTAAGGTTGCCGACCCTTGGTCTACTCCAACTCCCAACCCCAGAGGAACAGTTTCTCTTGTAAAAGGCTTGCTCTGATTCCCGGGGTGTCCACTCAGGATTGCTTGGCAAAACAGTTAAGATGGTGCCTTGAATCATGCAATCTTCATGCCATCTTCATCTCCCCCCCCCCCAGAAGCCCCTGCAAATCTCATAATCTCACCAGACTCAAGGTTGATTCAGCCTTCCAGCCTTCCGAGGTCAGTAAAATGAGGGCCCAGATTGTTGGGGACAAAATGCTGACTCTGTAAACTGCTTAGAGAGGGCTGAAAAGCACTGTGAAGTGGTATATAAGTCTAAGTGCTATTGCTATTGCTCTTCCTTTTTCCTTTCTCCTTCCTTCCTTCCTTCCTTCCCCCCTTCCCTTCCCTTCCCTTCCCTTCCCTTCCCTTCCCTTCCCTTCCCTTCCTTCCTTCCATGGTGCGCAGTGGTTAGAAGGCAGTATTGCAGGCAAACTTTGCCCACTGCCAGTTCGATTCTGACCAGCTCAAGGTCAACTCAGTCTTCCATCCTTCCAAGATCGGTAAAATGAGGACCCAGATTGTTGGGGGCAACATGCTGACTCAACCACTTAGAGAGGTCTGTAAAACATTGTGAAGCAGTATATAAATCTGTGTGCTATTGCTATAAGCAATGTTTTTTGGCAACCTGTCAAAATTCAGCTTTTATAATTACGACGCAAAAGCAGCAGAATGAGAAGCACGGAATTTCCCCAGCACTGATGGGGGAGAGTTGTTATTCCAGAGAATAAAGAGGGAAATAGTCTGTATCGCTTCAGATTGCAGACACAATCTCTCTCTCTTTTTTTTTAGAAGGACTCTGCACAAAAATAAAGGTAGCAACTTCCGGAACAAAAATATTAAAACGTAGTAAACTTTTTTTATTATTATTATTTCCTCAGCAGTATAAAATGTCACAGTTCGTTTGATCATCTTGGAACGTGTTTACAATGGTTTACTCTTCCTGTGTAGATCCAAAATCAGGATATAATCCTTGAAGGATTACAGTAGTGGCCAAAATTGTGGAAACCTTTTGGGAAAAGTGCATTTTCTAAAACTAGCTAATAACGCCACTTTCTTTTTTGGAGAAGTAGCATAAAATTATATATCAATGGGAAGATAATTTAATCAAGAATGTAATGCAATAACTTTTATGGAGGATTTGCTATTAGAATAGCAGTTACAGTATAAAGAAGAAAAGTGGAACACATAGAAAAAACGAGATATACAAAAATGATCACCGTGTCAGTTAATACTTAGTTCTTCAGCATGAATGACGGCCTTACAACGTCTTCCCATGGAGTGAACCAAGTCTTTTAGTTCTGCAGCTGTTATAATGTGAAACCAAGATGGAATGATGGCTTAGATTAACTGGGTTTTATTGCTGGGTCGCCTCTGACTAACAAGTCGGCTCCATAGATTTTCAATGGGGTTAAGGTCTGGGCTATTCCCAGGCCATTCCAGCAGTGGAATAGGATTATCTTGAAATTCCAGGGGAAAAAAAGTGGTGTTATTAGACATCAAACCTCAAAAATACACTTTTCCCAAAAGGTTTCCGCAATTCTGGCCACTACTGTAATCTGAGGCAATATTCCGCTGGGTCATATAGAAAGAAATTACCTTTTCCAAACAATAAAAGGGAATCACATGAGCCCAGGACAAGGCAGTCATCTGAATTTTGGTTACGTGACTAGGGGGATGAGGCAATGGCCGTGTGAAAGGCTGTCATAAGTCACTCTTTCCAAGGACATTGTAACTTTGGAATGGTCACTAAACGAAGAGTTGTAAGTCAAGGACTACCCTGTACTTACCCATTCATACGTTCCACAATGCCTCTGAAACAGAAATGGCTTTCAAATTTCCTTTCCCAAGCTAAAATATGAAGAGAGATTTTTTTTTTCTTGGAAGCAGTGTGGTGTCCTTAACCAAATGGCCCAGGGACGTGCGTGGATATCAAGCTTTTCTCCATCCCACAGACAAAGAGAGATTTCCAAGGTAAATTGCAGCCATCTGTACATTTCTCTGTTACCTGGAAAGCCAACAGCCACTTCGTCGCTTTGCAGCGACATTTTTAGTAAAAAGCGGAAGGCATTTCTGCCTTAGTGAGCGGAGAACTTGGGTTCTAGAGGGAAAGCAATCCCGTCATTAAGACTCCTGCCATCTCGTTCTAGCTCTTGTTCTAGCTCTCATTAGAATTCTCTCCAGCTGCTTGCAGTTTCCCTGGCTTAATACTCATCCAGGAGGGAGTTTTCTTCCCTGGGGAATTCGGAAAAAGTAGACACTTAGGGAGTTTGGGAGGTGCTGGAAAAGATGGAATGGGGCAATCTGCCACGGCCAACTCGCTGCAGGACAATTTGTCGCCAACTCACCACGGGAAAACTCGCCGTGGCATAAGTTAACAATTCAATTTCATTATTGAAAATACAGAAAAAAATGTTTTAATTTTTGCCGTTCACATTTCATTTTGTTCCTCCTTTTGCATCCTTTCTTTATTTTTTTTTTAATTTGATTTATATGCCGCCCTTCTCCGGAGACTCAGGGCGGCTTACAATGCGTTAAGCAATAGCCTTCATACTTTTGTATATTTTATACAAAGTCAGCTTATTGCCCCCACAAACCGGGTCCTCATTTTACCCACCTTAGAAAGGATGGAAGGCTGAGTCAACCTTGGCCTGGTGAGAATTGAACTCGCAGTAATTGCAGGCAGCTGGATGTTAAATGCTGCCTTAGTAGGAGGCATTAGCCTCCTACATCACTTAGGCTCCTAATGATTCTATTGTACCATTTCTTTCATATTAGTGTAACTCTTGTCATGCAGCAAATTGTCCTGTGGCAAGTTGGCCCTGGCGAGTTGGCTGTGGTGGGTTAGCTGTGGGGCTGTGGCAAGTTGGCTATGGCAAGATGGCCATACTGAGTAGGCCGTAGCAAGTTGGCCATGGCAACCAATGGTCAACTACCTTTGGGTAGAGTTGACTG
>WNWU01000060.1:3074082-3089145 GCA_012654045.1 Ptyas mucosa | reverse complement strand
CTTCCTTCCTTCCTTCCTTCCTTCCTTCCTTCCTTCCTTCCTTCCTGTCCCCTGCTAGCACTTCAATCCTGACTGGCTCAAGGTTGACTCAACCTTCCAGCCTTCCGAGGTGGTTAAAATGAGGACCCAGATTGTTGGGGGCAAGAGGCTGGCTCTGTAAACCACTTAGAGAGGGCTGTAAAACACTGTAAAATGGTATATAAGTCTAAGTGCTATTGCTCTTCCTTTTCTCCTTCTTTCCTTCTTTCCTCCCTCCCTTCCATAACTTTGCCCATTGCCAGGAGTTCAATCCTTGACTCAGCCTTCCATCCTTCCGAGGTGGTTAAAATGAGGACCCAGATTGTTGGGGGCAAGAGGCTGACTCTGTAAACCGCTTAGAGAGGGCTGTAAAAGCACCATGAAGCGGTATGTAAGTAACTGCTATTGCTATCATGTCACTCCTAGTCCTTCTAGACTGGCCATACCCAAATCCTGCAGCAGCCGTTCTTCATATATTGTAGTCTCCAGGCCTTTAATCATCTTCATTGCTCTTTGCACTATATCAGGGATGGCTAACCTTTTGGCCGTCGGGTGCCAAAAGAAGGGGGAGCCCAAAGTGGTCGCGCGCATATGTGCCCACACCCATAATTCGATGCCCCCCCCGCGCTTGCGTGCGCGACCCCCCCCCCACGCCCCGTTTTGGGCCTAGCAGGCTTCCCTGAAGCCCATTTCCAGACTTCTCGTTGTCCTCCTTTTTCACCCTCCTCAGGCTCCAGAGGTTTTCTTGGTGCCTGGGGAGGGCGAAAACAGCCTCCCCTGCCCCCTAGAGGCCTTCCAGAGGCCGGAAATGCCCCATTTCCCGACTTCCAGTGGGCCCGGCAGGCCCTGTTTTCGCCCTCCCCAGGCTCCAGGAGCTTTCTTGGAGCCTAGGGAGGGCAAAAACGCCCTCCCAGAGCCTCCGCGCGAGCCCTGTACTTATCTCGCATCCAAAACGGGCTGAGTGGAGACTCTTGGGAGGGGAGGGACGGTGTGGGCGGGGCTAGCCGAAATTCAGCTGGGGAGCTGAGCTAGGGCAATGGCCAGATATGGCTCCACATGCCACCTGTGGCACGCGTGCCATAGGTTCGCCGTCACGGCACTATAGAGTTGTGGTATAGCTGAGTAGAAATCTCCAGCCCAGCATTTCTCAATCTTGACAACTTTTCTGGGGATTTCACATGGCTTAGAGTTGCCAAGGCAGAGAAACCCTGATCTAATCCCATGCCACGGATAATAGAAGGTGTTCCAGCAGGCCTGGGTAGCAGGAGGGAGGCACCCTGGTTTTGCTCTCTGCCAGATAAGAAGAACTCTCACGTAGCAGTGCTGCAACCAGAGACCACTGGGACACCTCCCAAGCAGGGGTGGGCTTCGTAAATGTTAGCTCTGCCCGGTTGCTGGGTTGGCGTGGGGATGGTGGGCGTGGCCTAGTTAGCCTCTTGCACCAAAAGGGGTGTGTGTGTGCGTTTTTGTAAAAAAAAATGGATTTTACCACTGTCCAGGTGCCATGATTTTATTTATTTATTTATTTATTTTTTATTTGTTTGAATTTATATACCGCCCTTCTCCTGCTGGACTAAGGGCGGTGCACAGCCAGAAATAAAAAAACATTCAATACAAAATTTTAAAATTTAAAAGAATTATAAAACTTTGGCTGAATTTTTTTTAAAAAAACCTCATAACTAAAACCCAATTGGACAATTTAAAAATCTAAAATCTCAAAAGAGGGGAGGGGGAGGTTACGCCAGCCCTGCTTGTTGGAAAAGAAAAGTTTTTAGGGCACGGCAAAAAGCCTGGAGATCTGATGTCCTCCGTATCTCTGGGGGCAAATCGTTCCAGAGGGCAGGTGATGCCACAGAGAAGGCCCTCCCCCTGGGGGTCGCCAGCTGACACTGCCTGTCCGACGGCACCCTGAGGAGTCCCTCTCTGTGGGAGCGTACTGGCCGGTGGGAGGCTATTGGCGGCAGAAGGCGGTCCCGCAAATACCCAGGTCCGATGCCATTTTATCCTTTTAAGATACTTTTGGTGTGGATGACTGAATCTTCATTGACACATTGATCTTCATTTTGGGGAGACCCTAACCCTAACCCCCTGCAGTCAACCCTTATGGCAAAGGTTTGGTTCTTTCCAGCGACTTTCTGACTGCCTACCCCAAATTTCATTTTGACTGAAGATGTTACCTGGCTGATATAAAGAGTTCTCTGACAAATTGAGGGACCAAAAAGGCCAAATATTAAAAAAATGGAAAAAAGAGAGGCACATAACTAAAACAGAATATCAGCAAACAGCCGGAATCTGGAAAGCTAAGATCCAGAATGAGCTAAGACTGGCAACTAATGTCAAAAATAACAACAACGAAAAGTTTTTTTTCAATGTGTAAGGGACAAGAAGAAAGTCAAGGAAATGATAGTTCCACTACTAATGGGAGTAGATGGCAAGGAGACAGGCAAACTGCTTAATTCCTTCTTTGCATCTGTTTTTATGTAAAAGGAAGAACTAGCTTACCTATCAACAGTAGCACCGAGGGAAATAGAACAGATATACAAGTCAAAATAGATAAGAAATGGTAAGAGGTATCTTCTTACCGTGTCTTGCTTATTTTGACCTGTATACCTGTTCTATCCACCCTGGATGAGTATAAATCCCCTGGACCAGATGCTTTGCATCCCAGGATTCTGAAGGAGCTGGCATAATCTTACAACCACGGATGTTAACTTTCAAAGCAAAGTCTAGCACAGAGAAACTACCAGAGAAGTTGAAGAAGAGCTGATGTGGTCCCACTCAGCAAAAAAAAAAAAAAAAAAGGGGGGGGGAGGGGAAATGGATCCAGAAAATTATAGGCTAATCAGTTTGACATCAATACCTGGGAAAATCCTGGAAAACATAATGAGGAGGGACCTGAGGGGCGCAGTAGACTAAGGCACTGCGATTAACATCCAGCTGCCTGCAATTACTGTAAGTTCGAATCCCACCAGGCTCAAGGTTGACTCAGCCTTCCATCCATTCTAAGGTAGGTAAAATGAGGACCCGGTTTGTGGGGGCAATAAGCTGACTTTGTATAAATATACAAAAGTATGAAGGCTATTGCTTAACACATTGTAAGCCGCCCTGAATCTCCGGAGAAGGGCGGCATATAAATCAAATTATAGAAAAAAAAAAGAGGAGGAGGATTTATGAGCACCAAGGAATGAACAAGGTGATTACTGGAAGCTAGCATGCGTTTGTTAAAAACAGACCATGACAGACAAACGTTTTACATGTTGCTTTGATAAAGGGACTAAATTAGTGGACCAGTGAAATACTGTGGACATAGTATACGTGGACTTCAGTAAGGCATTTGACAAAGTAGACCACAACTTATTTCTTAGTAAGCTAGAAAAACACGGGATAGACAGTACCCACACCAGAAAAATTTGTAACTCGCTGGGGACTTGAGGTCAAGCCATATGATAGCAATAGCAGAATACAGAATGGAATACACAATACAGAATAACAGAGTTGGAAGGGACCTTGGAGGTCTTCGAGTCCAACCCCCTGCTCAGGCAGGAATCCCTATACCACTTCAGACAAATGGTTGTTTAATCTCTTCTGAAAAACTTCCGGTGTTGGAGCACCCATGACTTCTGGAGGCAAGTCGTTCCACTGATTAATCGTTCTAACTGTGAAGAAATTTCTCCTTAATTCCAGATTGCTTCTCTCCTTGGTTAGTTTCCATCTGTTGCTTCTTGTCCTGCCTTCAGTTGCTTTGGAGAATCGATTGTCCCCCTCTTTGTGACAACCTCTTAGATATTGAAAGACTGCTGTCATGTCAACCTGAGTCCTTCTTTTCATTAAACTAAAAAGGTAAAGGTAAAGGTTCCCCTCGCACATATGTGCTAGTCGTTCCCGACACTAGGGGGCAGTGCTCATCTCCGTTTCAAAGCCGAAGAGCCAGTGCTGTCCGAAGACGTCTCCGTGGTCATGTGGCCGGCATGACTAAACACCAAAGGTACACGGAACGCTGTTCCCTTCCCACCAAAAGTAGTCCCTGTTTTTCTACTTGCAGTTTTTTACATGCTTTCGAACTGCTAGGTAGGCAGAAGCTGGGACAAGTCACAGGAGCTCACCCCGTTACGTGGCACTAGGGATTTGAACCGCTGTACTGCTGACCTTTTGATTGAGAAGCTCACCATCTTAGTCCGCATCCCCTCTTCATTAAACTAGACATACCCAATTCCTGCAACCGTTCTTTGTATGTTTTAGCCTCTTAATCATCTTTGTTGCTCTTCTCTCCAGCAATAGCATTTACACTTACTGAATATACCGCTTCATAGTGCTTCGCAGCCCTCTCTAAGCAGTAAACAGAATCAGTATGTTTCCCCCAACAATCTGCATCCCCATTTTACCGATCTCCGAAGGATGGAAGATTAAATCAAGTCAGTCAGGATCAAACTCCTGGCAGTGGGCAGAGTCAGCCTGCAATCCTGCATTCTAACCATTGCACCGCCGCGGCTCAATGACGAATGGTTGAGGGAGTTAGGCATGTCTTAGATGGGCTGCACAACAGGTTGAACCATCAACAGCTACTCTTTACAGTTCAGTTTTGTGTGCTGGGAAGACGGTGGATGAATGACCAGGGCCGATTCCTGTCTGTGAATGTTGATCCCTCCACACCTAATCATACAAGGAATAGTTAACAGATTAGGGCGTGTTTAGCTTGCAGAATCTTGAAGGGAGAGGAGGTGTGACAGAGGGAACTTTTCTGCCCAGTCCAGAATTAAAGGGTTGCAACTACAAGTTAGCAAGTTCAGGTTGTCAACCAGTGGAACAGTTTGCCACATGAAGTGGTGAGCCTTTCTTAACCACTTAACCTTAGGAAAAGGTTATCACTTCAACAAAATGGAGTTGAGAGTCTTTCTTTTCTAGGGTCCAAGTTGGGGCAGTCCTGACACTTTCACTATCAGATCTGCCATCTTCAGCTTCTATGCTATGCTGGTTATCTTCTCATAAATTGCGAGAAGGGGGGAGGAGGGGGCAATGGAAAGTAGAGAATGGAGATGAGAGGGGAGGGGAGCGGGCTGACAGCCTTGAGGGAAACCAGAGGTGTGAGAACCGGCATATACCAGTCTTCCAGGATACCTGGCCTGGAAACAGGATGTGAAACTATTTCGTGGCACCAACCATCCAGGTCATTCCCAAATACCTAAACAGCATGCCATTGGACAGAGATGGAATGATCAAGTGAGGAGGGCCAGAGAAAGGGGGGGAATGTAATGTTTTGCACAGGGATCTTCAGATCTAGCCTTTCTCTCGCTGCAACCATTTTTAACCTTAGTAAAAGAACCTATCACTTCAACCAAATGGAGTCGAGGGTCTTTCTTTTCTAGGGTCCGAGTTGGGGCAGTCCTGACACTTTCGCTCAAAGTCTTCAAGCAGATTTGTCAGGGATGCTGCACTGCGGGGATGAGCTGAATGATCTTTAAGGTACCTTAACTCTGATTCCATGGCATTTTGCATAACAAACTAGTTATTTACCCATCGGAAACTTCAGCAGTTTTAGTGATGTTTGAGATATTAATACTAATACCTTAGTAGGCTTAAAAAGGATTCTTGTGTCGCACAGATAAACTGAAAGGAACAAGTACTAACAATACAGAGCCTTACGCTGACTTTTATCCTATCTAAATAATTATTTCTGTAGGAAAGGGAAAATAAAGAGTCCCTTATGGTGAGTCTATTTACTGGTTGTTCCAGCAATAGCCTCCACTACAGTCGGTAGTCTGAAAAATGTTTATTAGCTGCTTAGATTTCCATCCTGCCTTGGAAATGGGAGCTCAAGAGTTTCCATGAGAATTAGTTCTTGCATTATGGCTAAAATAACAGCCCTGTGAGGTAGGACAGACTGTGAGAGAGTCAGGCTCCATAACCTGGCTCTCCTTCCAGTAGCCCAACTCTTTAAACGCTACACAAACAACAATTGCTACCAACCTGCCTTCCATTGAGGACCTGTAGACCGCATGAGTCAAAAAGAGGGCTGTGAAAATATCTACAGACCCCTCGCATCCTGGACACAAACTGTTTCAACTCCTACCCTCAAAACGACGCTATAGAGCACTGCACACCAGAACAACTAGACACAAGGACAGTTTTTTCCCAAACACCATCACTCTGCTGAACAGAATTCCCTCAACACTATCGAACTATTCACTAAGTCTGCATTACTATTAATCTTCTCATCGTTCCCATCACCCATCTCCTTTCACTTATGACTGTATGACTGTAACTTGCTGCTTGTATCCTTAAGATTTATATTGATATTGTTTCCTGATTGCTTATTTGTACCCTATGACTATCATTAAGTGTTGTACCTTATGATTCTTGATGAACGTGTCTTTTCTTTTATGTACACTGAGAGCTTATGCACCAAGACAAATTCCTTGTGTGTCCAATCACCCTTGGCCAATAAAAAATTCTATTCTATTCTATTCTACACCAGACTGTTTCTCCCTCAGTTGGATGAATCCAAAGGAGCAAATGCCAAGGGGATTTGCACTAGTGGGCTTTTGCAATTGTGGGTGTGTGAATGCACACACACAGGAGAGCAGCTAGGTGATATCAAGTGCCACGCTGAAAGTTATCCTGCACTGTTTTCTCAGCTGAACTCATTTACTTGATGGAAAATAAATTGCATTTTGCTTTTTTTTTTCTTCTTCCTCCTAGAAGAAACTATCAGTGAGATTTTCAGGGATGGGTGTCAGGTTCCTGCGCTTCACTCACTTATCAGGGGATGGGTAAGTAATCCTCTCTTTAGTGGACTTCAGCTACCTGTCACACCCAAAAGGGATCTTAATAGAAGTTACTCCGAGAAATTGCCCCTCCTGTGTGCAGCTTTAGGTAGACAGACGAGGTTTAACAGAAGAACTGGGTCGGTGCTTCTGCCGGTCCACTGTTCACCCCAAAAAGAAGATGTACACAGTGGTGGGATTTAGCTGGTTTGAGCGAACTGGTAGTTAAATTGCTGGCTGGTCCCTCCCCTCCCCTTCCAGGAGTCCCCATGCACCCCATTTTGGCTCTCAGGTAAGTGCAGGGAGGCCTACTAGGCCCAAAATGGGGCACGGGGGTTGCAGTGTGGTCCCCCTTCCTCGTGGCTCGTTTTCGCTCCCAGGAGGCTGCAGGAAGGCTTACTGGGCTCAAAACGGGGTGCAGGGCGGGCATGTCATCCCGTCCCCCCTCCGTGGCCCGTTTTTGCTCCCAGGGGTGTGCAGGAGGCCGAGTGCTTCCTGTCCTGCCCCCTGGCCACCCCCCACCATGGCTACCCCCACCCAGCCGGTCATTAGGGCAGAGAACCAGTTGTTAAATTATTTGAATCCCACCACTGATTGTACAGCTGGTACTATGAGCATATTGATGACAAACAAACCCCCTGCAGGTGGCAACCTCCCCTGTCTCTGCCCTAGGCATCTTTGGATCAGGAGGTGGTGCAAACTCCACCTCCTCCTCATTGTTAATGAGTGGTAGCTGGTCCTGGTTTTCCGCAAAAGCCTCCTGGCTGATTTGCTGCAGTTGCTGGTCTGATAGACCCATCCGAGGCTGCTCCGTCAGGCTAGCATTCTCCAAGCCCTAATCCTGACCAACACTTGGCTCCACGCTTTCCCCTGCAGACTCAAATTCACCCCCCTCCTCTGAACTTGCATCTGGAGAAGGGTTGTAGTGGCCTGTCAGCCGCCGGCTCCTCCAACAGCCGAATCAGAGGAGGAGGAAGAGGAGGAGGAGGCGTGGGAGTCAGGGGGAGCATCAAGGCAACCTGAGAGCTCTGAGGGGGAAGAGGGAATGAAGCTGGCAGAGAGAGAGAGGGGGGGGGAGAGGGTGTTCTGTCCCCTCCCTGCTTCAGAAGCCCAGACAAGCACACACATGAACAGAAGTGTTCAGAAGTTGTTTATTTACCATCCATAAACAACAAGCTGGCAGCGAGCCCGGGAGAGATAAAGACAGCTGTTATGCCACGACAGTTGCCACGGCCAGTCCCTGATAAGGCGTTCCGGCAAGTCCGACAACAAACAGTCAGGTTAAAACTTTGTTCATCACAAAAGCCAACAAGGTAAGGTCAGCTCCTTTTATACCTTGTGGGGCGTTGGCTTTGTGACTCATCACCTCGTGCTCGGCCCCACCCACTCCTTTGCTGAGCCCGTCTCTCTGAGTCGCCACCTGGGATTAATCCCCTCCCTCTCCTCATTAACGTCTGACTCAGAGGAGCTTTCCTCCTCAGGGCTTTCAGCTGGGGCCGGGGGGGTGGTGCCAAACCAGACGGGCCAGGGGAGGGGGCCCTTGCCTCCTCCTCCTCTTCACTTTCGGAGGATTCTTACTCCGGAGGTCCGGGCTCGGGAGCCGAAGACACAACAGAGGGAGAGAGGTGGAGTCTGAGCTGTCCATTAGCCCTCAGATGGAGAGTCAACAGCCCCCAGGTCTGGAGGTGGCTGATGAGGAAGAGGAGGAACAGCGCCTCTGTTGGACTGCCATCTGTCAGAAATGGTGTATGGTCTCCTGCTTGGGCGGGGGTTGGACTAGATGACCTACAAGGTCCCTTCCAACTCTGTAATCTGGATCCAGTGCGTGACGCACGGATGCGCAGAAGGCAGAGGAGAGGAGAGCAGTGGAAATGTATGGGCCAGTCCTTGGGACGGAAGAGCCACCACTGCTAGCAAAGCCCCATCCTAGCACTGGGGATAAAAGGTAGGGGACAGAGACGAATAGATGTGGCAGACAACTATTCATCTCCCTGCCGGACAGACTTGTTAGCCTGTGGTGAGAGAGAAACTTTTTGCCGCAGATCACCTATGATGACGTACGGGTCAGTGGGCGAAGCCTCCCACCGGGTTTTATTTATTTATTTATTTATTTATTTAAAATTTATTTATTTATTGATTGATTGATTGGTTCGATTTATATGCCGCCCTTCTCTGGAGACTCAGGGCGGCTTACAATGCGTTAAGCAATAGCCTTCATACTTTTGTATATACCTGCTTAGTAGGGCTTTCGGGCCCACCCCAAGCGATGTTCTTTTTTTATACAAAGTCAGCTTATTGCCCCCACAGTCCGGGTCCTCATTTTACCTCCCTCGAAAGGATGGAAGGCTGAGTCAACCTTGAGCCTGGTGAGATTTGAACTCGCAGTAATTGCAGGCAGCTGGCAGCTAAGTGCTACTTTAACAGCGCTTTAGTCCGCTGCTCCATCAAGGCTCCTTGAACCGGTCCAAACTGGGGGTAGCCCACCACTGAACTGCATCCAGTTTTGGTCACCATGCTATAAAAAAGAGGTTGAGACTCTAGAAAGAGTGCAGAGAAGAGCAACCAGGATGATGAGGAGACTGGAGGATAAAACATACGATGAACGGTTGCAGGAATTGGGCATGGCTAGTCTAGTGAAGAGAAGGACCAGGGGAGGCAGGATAGCCGTCTTCCAATATTTGAGGGGCAGCCACAGAGAGGAGGAAGAGGGTAAAGCTATTTTCCAAAGCACCTGAAGGCCAGACAAGCAATAATGGATGGAAACTGACCAAGGAGAGATTCAACCTGGAAATAAGGAGAAATTTTCTGACAATGAGAACAATCAACTGATGGAAGAGAAGTTAACTTCGGAAGTTGTGGGAGCGTCATCACTGGAGGCTTTCAAGAAGAGACTAGACTGCCATCTGTCAGAAACAGTGTAGGGTCTCCTGCTTGGGGGGGGCTGGACTAGATGGCCTACAAGGTCCCGTCCAACTCTGTTAATCTGTAAAGCTAAACATGCCTCCTTTCCTTAAGGAGGCAGCATCGGTGTTACCGGAAGGAAGGCTGCGGTGGCTTTTTTTGCCTTTTGCTTGGCGCCCAAGTGCTTGCCTTTTTCTGCTCTCTCAAGGTCGTGGCAAAAATAGCTGTTCTCCTGTTATTGGGCTCTGTTTGCACGGCAGGCTAAACTGGGTCAGGAGAGGTTAGTATGTTGTGGGTCTCCTGCTTGGGTGGGGGGGGGTTGACTAGATGACCACAAGGTCCCTTCCAACTCTGTTAATCTGTAATCTGACTGGGAAGTGCTGTCTTGCTGTATACACACACACACACACAATCTTTTCCCAGAGCTCTGTGATGAGAAAGTACATTTAATGAGAGTGGTTCAAATCAGAGGCAATCCAGATCTGCTTTTCCTCCTGTTAATAAAATTATTAATGATTTAACGGTGTGCAAACGGTGAGCTCCCACACTGGGTGCAAAACCATCTATTATTTCTGCACGTCTCGCCTTCTTCCTGCAGGTGGTCCCGAAACTCTGCCAGTGTCAAAGTTACTACGTTAATAAACCACGCCCGTTTCTCCTGAGAAGGGCAAGGAGCGTAAATCAGGGAAGAAGATGCTGGCTAGGTGGCTCAGTGGCTAAGACGCTGAGCTTGTCAATCCGAAAGGTTGGCAGTTCGGCAGTTCAAATCCCTAGTATAGGTCTCTGCATGAGCAGGGGGTTGGACTAGATGACCTCCAAGGTCCCTTAGAACTCTGTTCCTGTTTTTTTTTTTTTAATTATTATTATTATTATTATTATTATTATTATTATTATTAATATCTGAATGGGAATGAATGATTCTGGAAAAATCCATTTGCAGGGTAAGAGGTTGACTGTATCCCAGAAAATGTGGAAACGGACAAGTGGCACACTCTCATTTTTGGTTTCCAAGTCGTTCTACAGGTTGTCCTTGATTTATAACAGTTCGTTTAGTGACCAAAGTTTCAACAGCGCTGAAAAAAAATGACTTACAACCATTTTTCACACTTATGACCGTTACAGCATCCCCGTGGTCACATGATTTATATTCAGATGCTTGGCAACTGACTTGTATTTATGACGGTTGCAGGGTCCCATGTCCCGTGGTTCCCCTTTTGCGACCTTCCGGCAAGCAAAGACAACGGGGAAGCCAGACTCATTTAACAACCATGTCGCTAACTTAACAACTACAATGATTCACGCAAGAAAAGTCATCAAACGGGACGAAACTCACTCCACAAAATTCTCACTTAGCAGCATAAATTCTCGGCTCAATTGCACTTGCACATCAGGGACTACCTGTGTTTTAATTTCCTCACAGGCCATCCTGGTGTACATCATTTGAGAACTTGGATGAACTTCATCCAAGTTCAATGTAGAGAAATTCAATGTAGAGAAAAGGAAAGTCTTACACTTAGGCAAGAAAAACCAAAAGTACACATACAGACTGGGGGAAACCAGGCTTAATAGCAGGAACTGTGAGAGGGATCTTGGAGTCTTAGTGGACAATCAATTAAATATAAGCCAAAAGTGTGCAGCGGCAGCCAAAAAAAGCCAACTCAATCCTAAATTACATTAACAGAGGGAAACAATCAAGATCAAGGGAGGTACTAATACCACTCTATAAAGCCTTAGTAAGACCACACCTGGAATCCTGCATCCAGTTTTGCTCACAATAAAAAAGACATTGAGACCATAGAAAGAGTGCAGAGAAGAGCAACCAGGATGATGAGGGGACTGGATGCTAACACATACGATGAACGGTTGCTGGAACTGGGCATGGCTGGTCTAGTGAAGAGAAGGACCAGGGGAGACATGATAGCAGTCTTCCCATATTTGAGGGGCTGCCACAGAGAGGAGGGGGGTCAAGCTATTTTCCAAGGCACCCGAAGGCCAGACAAGGAATAATGGATGGAAACTGATCAAGGAGAGATTCAACCTAGAAATAAGGAGGAATTTCCTGACAGCGAGAGCAGTCAACTGATGGAACAGAAGTTGCCTTTGGAAGTTGTGGGAGCGTCATCCCTGGAAGCTTTCAAGAAGAGACTGGACTGCCATTTGTTAGAAATGTTATAGGGTCTCCTACTGGGGCTGGGGGTTGGATTAGTTGATCTATGAGATCCCTTCCAACTCTGTTACTCTATATTGAATGGAACAGAAGTTGCCTTCAGAAGTTGTGGGAGCTTCATCCCTGGAAGCTTTCAAGAAGAGACTGGACGGCCATCTGCCAGAAATGGTGTAGGGTCTCCTGCTTGGGCAGGGGGAGGGGGGTTGGACTAGATGACCTACAAGGCTCCTTCCAATTCTGTTAATCTGTTAACTTGATGTCCCCAGCAAAAGTGAGATCCAGAACTCTAACAAAGACCTGTTGGGGACAGACTTTGCCTTAAATGTCCTTTCAAAGGAGAGGAACATTTTGATGAAACTCTCCTGGAATAAGTCTGGTATACTTCCTTTTGTTTCATAATTTGGTGGCCAAGTGAGGCAGGAGTGGATATCAATCTTTCATGGTAGAGTCCCTTCCCTAACAGCTAGCAGCCATCTTCATTAAAGTTAAGCTGCTTATTAAACTTAAAGTGTCACTTAAAGCCACCATGAATCTTGGTTCAGACTGTCCGAGAAGCCAGGAATAGTTAGGCTGATGAAAGCAGCGGAGAAAGATTTCTGGGGGAATCATTTTCAAAGACCGCTAAGCCTTCACACCGACAACAACCAAAAAGAGCGAAATTCAAGAAAAATGGCATTGAGCAAGTTTAAATCAGAGTGAAAACAAGTTAAAAGGAACACCGTTCGAAATGGGGAGGGGGGAAATTTATTTTAGCCCAAGTAGAAAGAAGCAGTTTTAAATGCAATAAAAACAAGTTAAAAATGCAGTTAGAAAAGAGGGAACTTATTTCCAAACAACATAGAAATGCAATTTTAAATGAAGACCTGCTTGGCCCCTGATCTAGATTTTTAGATCCCAGACCTGTGAACATCTCACTTTGGGCTCGTTCAGGGAAATAAGGAAAAGGAGCCACTTGTGTATCCGTTTAGCTTCATCCAAAGGAATATTGTCCGACAAGGTAATAACAATAACAACGACAACAATTCCGCCTATCCTTGCGAAAGACTCAGTAGGATGACAAAAGTACCAAATCCAGTCTAAAATACCTGGCTGGCTGACTGTATGGCCAATGATCCTCATCACAATCATAATGTATGCTCTTTGGAAGGCTACCAATTCAAAGAAATGAAAGGAAGGAAGGAGGCTACTGAGAACTCAATCGATGAGAATAGAACTGGAAGGGACCTTGGAGGTCTTCTAGCCCAACCCCGTGCTCAAGCAGGAGACCCTATGCAAGTGTTGGCAAACCTTTTCGGCATCAAGTGCCAAAATGAGAGCATGCCCGCACATGGGGGGGAAGTGCTGGAAACCGGAAGAGTAGCTCCCTGGCACGCATGTGCACGCTGGGAAGCTGAGCTTCCGGTTTCCAGTGCGCTCATGTGCACCGGTCACCTGGTCTTCTGGTTTCTGGTGTGCATGCGTGCGTGAAGACCAACCAGGAAGAGCAGCGGGGGATGGCTGGTGTGCCCAGAGAGATGGTTTTGTGTGTCACTTCTGACACACATGTCATAGGTTCGGTCATCATGGCCCTATACCATTTCAGACAAGTGGCTGTCTAGTCTTTTCCTAAAAACCTCCAGTGATGAAGCGGCCACAACTTCTAGTGGCAAGCTGTTCCACTGGTTAATTGTCCTGACTGTTAGGAAGTTTCTTGTAAGGTCTTGCCTCTTCAACCTTCCCAGGAAAGCAGGACTCTTGAAACAGAAGTTGTTCCAAAAGGAGCTTTTATTGAAAGGCTTGTGATAACAAGAGGTCTAGGCAGGAACTAAGTTTTCCCACTTAAAGAAAGCAATTTAAAGCAGTGCAAATGAAGCAGGGGTGGGATTCAGCCGGTTCAGGTGAACCAGTAGTTATGGCCAGCGGCAGGGCCGGTCCACCCGCCCTGGCTCTATCCCGTCTTATACAATCGCCGTGTTTTTGACGCAGCATGCATGTGCGCAAGGCGTGCACGAAGTGAGTGTGCGCGCATGCGTGCTCACATGTTCGATTCTGGGTGAACCGGTTGTTACAATTACGTGAAGCCCACCTCTTAAACAAAGTCCCTCCCACAGCACAGCAATGCAGAAAACAGAAACTTCATATAGAGATCTCTCCAATCCTCCCTCCCACTAGAATGCCAGCATCCCGATAGAAACATATGGGAACTGACATTCCTGTATTAGTTCTGGGTTGCTTCTCTCCTTGATTACAGAATAGCAGAGTTGGAAGGGACCTTGGAGGTCTTCTAGTCCAACCCTTACTCAAGCAGGAGACCCTGTACCTTTTCAGATTTCTTAAATACCTCCAGCGATGGCGCACCCACAACTTCTGGAGGCAAGTTGTTCCACTGATTAATTGTTCTCACTGTTGTGAAATTCCTTCTTAATTGCAGGCTGCTTCTCTCCTTGATTAGTTTCCATCCATTGCTTCTTGTCCTGCCTTCAGGTGCTTTGGAAAACAGCTTGACCTCTTCTTCTTTGCGGCAGCCCCTCAAATACTGGAAGACTGCTATCATGTCTCCCTTAGTCCTTCTTTTCATTAAACTAGACATACCCAGTTCCTGCAACGGTTCTTCGTATGTTTTAGCATCCAGGCCTTTAATTATCTTTGTTGTTCTTCTCTGCACTTTTCCCAAAAGTCTCCACATCGTTTTTTGTGATGTGGTAACCAAAACTGGCTGCAGTATTCCAGGTGTGGCCTTAACTAAGGCTGTATAAAGCGGTACTGATACTTCACGTGATTTTGATTCCGTGCCTCTGTTTATACAACTCCATTGCCCTACATTTCAAGGGACCCGAACAACCAAAAGCCACGGGGGATTCAGAGGCATGAAATCTACCTTATCTTACCCCAGGCGAAGATGTTTTGTCTCGTGGGCTAGAAAACGTAGAAGCAGAGCCTGCTCATTATGTAGGAAGCACCCACCCCTCTCCTAGAAGAATGCAATATTCTAGGAAATATTAAAAAGGCAGAATATTATATTATATTATATAGAGATCTCTATATGAATATAACTCTGCACTGGCGACAGGAAGGGCATCCGGCCAGTACACACTCAGCTCCATTCAGTTACCCAGACTCCATCCCGCAAAGGATTATGGGGTCGTTAAAAGAAGATGATGATATACCATATTTTTCGGACTATAAAACACTCTGGACTATAAGACGCTCTGGACTATAAGACGCACCTAGCTTTTG
>WNWU01000060.1:3056627-3067043 GCA_012654045.1 Ptyas mucosa | reverse complement strand
TCCATTCCATTCCATTCCATTCCATTCCATTCCATTCCATTCCATTCTAGATAGGGTGCAGTGGAATGATGTGCTTCCCATTCCCATTCTTAATTCTATCTCCCCCCCACCCCCCCCAAAATGCTACTGTTGAAAACCAAGCCATTTTTGTACCATAACTTAGTGGCACTTTTGTACAGGGGGAGGGGAAGAAGAATAACACTACCGATCCCGGAAGGTCATTTGAAGACGGCTCAGTTCTCCACGTCTCATTTCTGACTTTCTGAAAAATGAAATCAGCCAATCTGTTGCGTGAATCTTTCAAGCAATACAGCGGTATCGTTCCTCACTTCCTCTGATTAAATTAACATTTTAAAAAGCCGGGAATGGGGAGAAAACCTCTCTGCCTTGGGAGGTGAGATGACACTTTCAGATGAACACCGGGGATGGTGGCTGGCCCCAGGGAAGGACCTGCCATATTCTTCTCCCAAACGACACGGTTTGCACCGAAGAGAAAAATTTGGTGACTCCCCATGGATGTTCCTCCCTTCCAATTTGCTAGCATATTCGGATTCCTTGCGACGTTTTTTTTTTAAAAAAATATTTTTTATACATTTTTCTATAGCATACATTAGTGCTTAGTAAACAGTGTATCATCTGGGTCAATTTACATTATACTGTATATAATAATAATAATGGTTGGTATTATTTGTTTATACATATTAGAATAACAGAGTTGGAAAGGACCTTGGAGGTCTTCTAGTCCAACCCCCTGCCCAGGCAGGAAATCCTGCACCACTTCAGACAAAGGGTTATCCAACATCTTCTTAAAAACTTCCAGTGTTGGAGCATTCACAACTTCTGGAGGCAAGTTGTTCCACTGATTAACTGTCAGGAAATTCCTCCTTAGTTCTAGGTTGTTTCTCTCCTTGATGAGTTTCCATCCATTGCGTCTTCCTTTTTTTTCCGAAAAGTTTTTTATTTTTTAAACAAAAACAATGTAAAAACATCATCTTTCCACACCATCACAGACAGTGTTTCGATCGGTTATAGGATCGTTTCGTGCTCTCAAGAAATTTTCAAGGTCGCATTATATGACAAATGTTCTTTCCTCTAACAAAATACAAATATTTAAACATTTTAACCAAATTTCATTTCATGTGTAATATTTCATCCCCATGCTTTATAATCTACCCATTGGTAAAATAGCTCCCATATCGAATAATATTGTTTATCTTCCTGTTCTCTTATTTCAAGTGTCAATCTGCTCATTTCAGCACAGTCCAACATTTTCTTAATAATTTCTTCGTCAGTAATTTGCTTCTCTTCTTTCCAATTTCTTGCAAATACAATTCTAGCCGCTGTTAAAATATTCACAATTAAATATTGCAGTTCTTTATTAAATGTCTCTGGTAAGATCCATAATAAAAATATCTCTGGTTTAAAATCAATATGTCTCTGTCATTTTTTCCAACCACGTGTGTATCTTAGTCCAAAATCTCCTTGCGTCGAAGCATGTCCACCACTTATGGTAATAAGAAACACTTCCAACACTTCTCCGATTTATTCTTAAACATTCTGGCTATTCTCGTCGGGGGCAGATGCCACCTGTAAAACATCTTATACAAATTCTCTTTATATGCTTTAGACATTGCCATTTCTCTAAATCAATAGCATTGCTTCTTGTCCTGCTCTCAGGTGCTTTGGAGAATAGATTGACTCCCTCTTCTTTGTGGCAACCCCTGAGATATTGGAAGGCTGCTATCATGTCTCCCCTAGTCCTTCTTTTCATTAAACTAGACATACCCAGTTCCTGCAACTGTTCTTCATATGTTTTAGCCTCCAGTCCCCTAATCCTCTTGGTTGCTCTTCTCTGCATTCTTTCTAGAGTTATTAATCAACTTCCAACTTCCACCTCTATTATCTAACCATTGATAAAACCAATCCCATATTGCATACAAAATTATACATAGTAATTCTTTACCTGTAAATGACTTTTTCTGTTTTAATCGCAATAATACGATTAAAGGAGCCTGAGTGGCGTAGGAGGCTAATGCCTCCTACTAAGGCAGCATTTAACATCCAGCTGCCTGCAATTACTGCGAGTTGAAATCTCACCAGGCTCAAGGTCGACTCAGCCTTCCATCCTTTCTAAGGTGGGTAAAATGAGGACCCGGTTGTGGGGGCAATAAGCTGACTTTGTATAAAATATACAAAAGTATGAAGGCTATTGCTTAACGCATTGTAAGCCGCCCTGAGTCTCCGGAGAAGGGCGGCATATAAATATAAATTTTAAAAAATAAATAATATGTGCGTGAACAACCGCCTTAAACTCAATGTAAATCGTTCTAAACTTGACTGTAAAAATATGATTTCTGTAATAGAGTTGTCAAAGTCTGGAATGCCCTACTTGATCCATTTGTCTCAGCTACAAATTTTCACAGTTTTAGTCACAAATGGACTTCCGTGGAATTCATATCAGTAGAGGGGACGTGCATAAGTGCGCTAATGTGCCTATTGCCCCGTCATTGTATTTTTATTCTTTTATTCTTGTTCTTTTTTTTTGACAAATTCCAATAAAATAAATAAATAAATAAAATAAAATATTAAGAAATATTCCGTATCTTCCTTGTCCTTTATCTTTAGTGTTAACCTATCCATTTCTGCACACTCTAGTATTTTTTAAATCATATTTTCCTCTGTAGGAGTTTCCTCAGTTTTCCAGTGCTGTGCAAATACAATTCTTGCTGCTGTCAAAACACGCAATATTAAATATACATTCCCTTCGTCATATTTTCCTGGTAGTATACCTAACAGAAATATTTCTGGCTTTAAATCTATATGTTGCTTTAACATTTACTCTAACCATGTATGTATTTTCGTCCAATTTTTTTTGCCTTTGGGCATGTCCACCACATGATAATACAGTTGTGGCCGAAATTGTGGAAACCTTTTGGGAAAAGTATATTTTTTAGGTTTGATGGCTAATAACACCATTTTTTGGGGGGGAAGTTTCAAGATAATCCTATTCCACTGCTGGAATGGCCTGGGAATAGCCCAGACCTTAACCCAATGGAAAATCTATGGATTTTCCGACTAAAGAACCTTGTTAGTCAGAAGCGAACCAGCAATAAAACCCAGTTAATAGAAGCCATCATTCAATCTTGGTTTCACATTAGAACAGCGGCAGAACCAAAAGACTTGGTTCACTCCATGGGAAGACTTTGTAAGGCCGTCATTCATGCTAAAGGTTACCCAACTGAGTATTAACTGACGTGGTGATAATTTTTGTATATCTCGTTTTTTTTCTACCTGTTTCACTTTTCTTCTTTATACTGTAACTGCTATTCTAATAGCAAATCCTTCATAAAAGTTATTGCCAGTGGTGAAATCGGCTTGGCGGGCGTGGTGGCTTGGCGGGCGTGGTGTGGCTTGGTGGGCGTGGCATGGGAAGGATACTGCAAAATCTCCATTCCCACCCCACTCCAGGGGAAGGATATTGCAAAATCTCCATTCCCACCCCACTCTGGGACCAGCCAGAGGTGGCATTTGCCGGTTCTCCAAACTACTCAGAATTTCCACTACCGGTTCTCCAGAACCTATCAGAACCTGCTGGATTTCACCCCTAGTTATTGCATTACATTCTTGATTAAATTGTCTTTCCATTGATATATAATTCTATGCTAGTTCTACTCCAAAAAGAAAGGGAAAAAAGTGGTGTTATTAGCTGGTTTTAGAACATACGCTTTCCCCAAAAGGTTTCTGCAGTTTTGGCCACTACTGTAGGTGTGTTTCATAAGTTTGCTTGGCGGAAGTTGATAACAAAACATCAATAACAGGCCAACTCGGAGAAAGATTTGCTCAGATACATTCTTGGTAAATGCACTTTAATTACGTTGGCTGATTTGTGTCTGTCCTCACCGGTATGCATTTTACCCAAAATGACCTTCGGGAAGCTCAAAGGGTCTAGATTACAAGTGGCAGGGCTAAGGAAAGCCTAATCACTCTTTGTCTCTCTTGTCAAGAACAGACATTAGCCCGAACCTTTTAAAAAGAAGAGATCCCTCATCAATCATTGATTAGATTTCAGCAGCCTCACTTAAGAGCATGGACTACACTTCCTTTCCCTAACTTCATCTGATCTGTTGGTAAATAGGGGCAGAGAAAGCTTAAGGAGAAAGCGAAGGCCGGGATGGGATTAATTTTGGGGAGGTTGATTTGTCATTTAACTCCGAGAGAAGGTTCTCAGTTTGGGTGGCACAAAACCCTAGGAAAAACTGCTCAATTAATTGTACCACTTTTTCACTCTGGAAAAAAAAAAGGCTTTTGGTGTTACCCAGTCAACGTCCCAAAGGTGCTTTTTCAGGAGGCAACTGGACTTTCTTGTTTTTTCTTTGAAGACATTTCGCTTCTCATCCAAGAAGCTTCTTCAGCTCTGACTGGACGGTGGGGAATGGAAGGGTTTATACACCTTGCAGACAGCTGGTCCTTTGCATCCTTTTAGGGGGTCGTTGAGGCCACTTGGAGGTTTGTCTGTGTCCTCAGGATCACCTGAGTGGTGCAAATGGCCTTCTTGGAACTGCTGAACGGACTGTGTTGTAGATTGGAGATAGACGATGTCGTATCCGTCCCCTTCTGTTAAGGGAAGGCTTTTCAACTTTGACATAGATGGCCTCTTTGACCCCTCTTTCAAACCAGAGGTCCTCTCTGTTCGACGACTCTGTCCAACATCATCAAAGAAAAACCAGAAAGTCCAGTTGCCTCCTGCAAGTCCAGTTCCCTCCTGAAAAAGCACCTTTGGGACAACCATGACCTGGTTGTCTGAGAATCTCTACATTTCATTTCATTTCATTTCATTAAATTTGTATACCGCCCTTCTCCTGGCAGGACTCAGGGCGGTGAACAGTCAGGATAAAACAGAACATTACAAAATTTAAAAAACAATTTAGGATAATTAAATAATTTTCGGCCTAATTTAAAAACCCATTAAAACTGAATTCCAATTAAAAACCAAAACAGATGGGGTCAAGCCAGCCCAGCTAGATGGAATAAATGTGTTTTCAGGGCTCGGCGAAAAGTTCGGAGGTCTGATATCATGCGAATCTCTGGGGGTAGGTCATTCCAAAGGGTGGGTCCCGCCACAGAGAAGGCTCTCCCCCTGGGGGTTGCCAGCCAACATTGTCTGGCCGACGGCACCCTGAGGAGGCCCTCTCTGTGCGAATATATTGGCCGGTGGGAGGCTACTGGTAGCAGCAGGTGGTCTCGTAGATACCCCAGCCCTAAGCTATGGAGCGCTTTAAAGGTGGTCACCAACACTTTGAAGGGCACCCGGAAGACCACTGGGAGCCAGTGCAGCTCGCGCAGGAGAGATGTCACATGGGAGCACCCTGTTGCTCCCATAATCCCCTGCGCGGCCGCATTCTGGACCAGCTGGAGCCTCCGGATGCACCCCAAGGGGAGCCCCATGTAGACAGCGTTGCAGTAGTCCAGGCGGGAAGTGACGAGTGCCTGAGTGACTGTGCGTAGGGAGTCCCAATCCAGAAAGGGACGCAACTGGCGTATCAAGCGAACCTGATAGAAAGCCCCCCTGGTCACGGACTTTTAGCTGTGCAATTTGGGATGAACACCCTTGGAATGGTGTGGGAGTAGGAATAGATTTGCAGAGGAAAAAATTGCAGGCTACAGGAACCATTTGCATCACTCAGGTGACCCTGAGGACACGGATAAACCTCCAAGTGGCCTCAACGACCCTCTTTTTTAAAAAAAATTTTTATTTATATGCCGCCCTTCTCCGGAGACTCAGGGTGGCTTACAATGCATTCTCTAAAAAGAATGCAAATGACCAGCTGTCTGCAAGGAGTATAAATCCTTCCATTCCAGTCAGAGTTGAAGAAGCTCCTTGGATCAGAAGCGAAACATCTTTAAGAGAAAAAGGAAAAAACAACGAAGTCCAGTTGCCTCCTGAAAAAAACACCTTTGGGATAACCATGACCTGGAGGACTGAGAATCTCTACAGATTTATATCTAGTCAAAGACAAGAAGACAGAGCGATTTCAAAACGAGCTGTGACTATGCAAAATGATTTGGTTTTCTTTTCATAGCTTTAGATTTTCTTCAGGAACATGGAGAACGTTTGAGACAATGGCTGTGAACAACTGATCAAATGTGTTTGATCCCTTTCCCTTTTTAATGTGTTTGGCTGATTCAAATATCCCCTTTTTCACTTACAGGTCTATATGTGGCAGGCTTTTTTTAAATAAACAAGTTAAACCTGTTTAGCACCCTATAAAAAGGATGTTGCAAATGCACTTGGAAGTGTTTTGAAAGTAATGGGCCGCAGGCCATTGGTTTTCTTATGTTCTGTTAATGGAAAGATTTAAACTTGATAAGAAGCACTGTAACTTTGAAAACGATAAGACTAAATTCGATGTGGGATTGTATAGAAGTGATGATCATATTATTACTAAGATGTATCTACACTGCTATTAAAAATGAAAATAGAAGATGAACAAGCTAAAGACGGTATGATAAAATGAACAAAAAAAATACACAGTTAGGTCAATGGGAGAATATGTGGAAAAATGGATTGAAATTTACATTGAATTGTATCTTAAAAGAGATCTTTGTAAAATGATGTATCATTGGTACTTGACACTGGATAAATTGTCAAAAATGTATAATGAGATTTCCAGTATATGTTGGAAATGTAATCAAACTGAAGACGCATTATTTCATTTCTGGTAGACATGTTGAGGAAGCTAAAAATATTGGGATCAAATATCTATTCCGATTCAGATGATTTGAAAAAATAAATGTATAGTTGAAACCAGAGACTTTCCTTTTGGGGTTAATGGACCAACAGATTGAATGACCTTACGGAAAATTATTTTTATACATGATAACAGTGGCAAGAGTCCTTTATGGCCCAAAGCTGTAGGACTTAGAAATACTACAATGGAAGAATAGGTGGCAAAGCTGATAAGATGGCAAAATTGGAGCTTTGATTAAAGAAAAGACTGGGACCCATTTCTATCTGGAAACCACATTTGGACTTTCTGTCAGAAGATGAAAGAAATAAAATTATGATTTGGGGATTTGATAATTAGAACTATAAGGGATTATAGAAATAATGCAGACTATTAGCAATAGCAATAGCACTTAGACTTATATACCGTGTCAGCGATCTAGTTCGTCTATTTTCATCGCTGCCATGAAGATCCAAGAGAAAAGAAAAAAAAAATAGCAGAAGCAGTTTGAAGTTTTAGTAGCCTGACGTTTGACCTGGTATTCTTCTCCCCTTAGCAGATAACGTAACCCAGGTGATGGAGGGAGGGGGACATTCCTGTGATCTGAAGCAGTTGGCAGAAGAGACTGAATTGGAAGATGGCCAATGAGGCACTGGGGTTTTGAGAAGCGGAAAGGGAGGGGTTGGTTTCAGAGAATCAGTTTTGGCTGCACATGAGTTCAGGTCGGATCGTAATTTTTTCAATATATGAGAGATTCATTAAAGACTTTGTGTTTCAGAATGAAATTTATTTGAGATTACGTCGAAACCTGACATACCGCTTCACAGTGCTTTTACAGCTCTCTCTAAGCAGTTTTACAGAAGTCAACCTACTGCCCCCAACAATCTGGGTCCTCATTTTACTCGGAGGGATGGAAGGCTGAGTCAACCTTGAACCTGGTGAGATTCGATCTGCCAAACTGCTGGCAGCCGGTAATCAGCAGATGTAGCCTGCAGTACTGCACTCTAACCACTGCGCCACTGTATTTGATGTATTTATATCTATAGTATCTATACCAAAGAGTTAAGCAAGTCCAACTCCTTGTCATTACATCATAGATACAGATTAACAGAATTGGAGGGGACCTTGTAGGCTCCAGTCTCTTCTTGAAAGCCTCCAGTGATGAAGCTCCCACAACTTCTGAAGGCAACTTCTGTTCCATCGGTTGATTGTTTTCACTGTCAGAAAATTCCTCCTTATTTCCAGGTTGAATCTCTCCTTGATCAGTTTCCATCCATTATTCCTTGTCTGGCTTTTGGGTGCTGCCTTTTTTCGAAAACCTCCAGCGAAAGGAAAGGTGGTAACCTCTTTCACTGATTGACAGCTCTTCCTGTGAAGAAGTTCTTCTAATGGAGGTTTTTCAGATATTGGACCGCCGTTTGTCTGGAACAGTATAAGGTCTCCTGCTTGAGTGGGGGGTTGGAGTAGACTTCCAACTCTGTTATTCTGTATTCTGGAACAATCGCTTCCCACAATCTAGACCTCTTGCTGCTCCTCAAGGTGTTGCTGGCTGTTGTGGCTCCGGCCCCCAAGCCTGTCTTATCGGAGGGAGAAGACTCCAAAAGGGAAGGAGAGGAGTTGGCAAAGCCTCCCTCTCCAGGACCCTCCTCTCTGGCAATGCCTCCGGTATCCTCCGAAGGCCAAGAGATAGGCCAGGAGCCAGGCACTTCCGAGTAGCCGCAGCTGGACTGTGACGGGAATGAGTCTTGGCTGGACCCCCGACAGCGACGCAGAGATAAGCGTGCGCAACAAAGGAGGAGGCGTGCCAGGGATTAAGCTGAGTCACTGGACCACACCTCACAGGGTATAAAAGGGGGTGTGGTGGCCAGTCAAGCCTTGTGACGAACAAAGCTGAAAGCTACCATGCCATTCTGCATTGCCGGACTCTTGCTATATGCTCTGCTGGAATTGATTCTTGGACTGGACTTGATTACTCTAAGTGTTGTGGACTTATTTTGATGTTACGAAAGAGGAGTGAAAACCTCCCTTCGTAAGAAAAGACTTTTGGCAGGCAGCCACTAGGTTGTTGCCAATTCTGTTATCAAAGGAAATTCTTGTCTGTTGGTGTGTTTTAACTCTTGGACGACTGCTGGTGTGCGTGTGTGGGACAGGGACAGAACACTGGCCTTCTTTGCAGCTGCATTAGACTGTTGGGATATGTTGTGATCCAATAGTATACCCAAGTCCTTCTCACACATGTTGCTCAACCCAGATTTTCCCCATTTTATTCCTGTTGCTTTCATTTTTCTTACCTAGAGTCATGATTTTAGATTTCTCCATATGGTTGTGGCCTGTGGGTTGCCAGCCCCTCCGACAGCCAAATCAGAGGAGGAGGAGGCATGGGAGTCAGGGCCAGCATCAAAGCAACCAGAGAGCTCCAAGGGGGAAGAGGGAATGGATTTGTCAGAGATACAGACAGAGGCGGAGCCTGGGCCGTCCGTCAGCTCTCAGATGGAGAGTCAACAGCCTCCAGGTCTGGAGGTGGCTGATGAGGAAGAGGAGGAACAGCTGGGTCCAGTGCCTGATGCATGGATGTGCAGAAGGCAGAGGAGAGGAGAGCAGTGGAAATCTATGGGCTGGTTCTTGGGACGGAAGAGCCACCGCTGCTAGCAAAGGCCCACCCTAACTCAGGGGATAAAAAGCAGGGGGCGGAGATGAATAGATGTGACAGACAACTATTTATCTCCCTGCCGGGCAGACTTGTTAGCCTGCGGTGAGAGAGAAACTTTTTTCCAGGGCTGCTGGCGCTCCTAATAAAGGAATCTTTGATTGATTACAGAGGGTTTGTCATGTTTGGGGAGCTGGATCAGAACAATATTTAATTTCATTCTATTTGTTTTTTGCCTGTTTTTTAAAACCCCCGAGGTCTTTCTGACACCAGGGGACAGTTTTGTGGAAGATAATTTTTCCATGGGCCGGGGGGCGGGGATGGTTTCGCGTAAAACCTAGATCCTGTGCATGTGCAGATGAAGTTTTGCTTGCTTGCCTGCCACTTGCACAGCCCAGTTCCTAACAGGCCATGGACCAGTACCGGTCTGCAGCCCAAGAGTTGGGGAACCCTGTTCTAGCCTATGCTTTCCCCCCCACCCTCTCCTCCTCCCAGGTATTAGCCTCTCCTCCCAGCTGTCAACCCTGAAGTGAGCCTGGCTGAGGCCATCTTTGAGGCTTCATGGTTGCCACAAAGCGAAGGGGGAGAAAGGGAGGGGGGAATTTTAGATAGCTCGGCTTGGCTGTCAAAATAAAAAGTTTTCTTGTGGGAACCAAGGTCATTCCAACAGGTGGCTGGGAAGAGGAGGAGTGGAGTAACCAGGCAACCTGCCAGCACCACTATTGGACAATGTGACCAATGACCTGGGGGTGGGGGTGAAGGGGGAACTTTCACTTTTTAATCAGGTGAAAACCACAGGAGTCGGTTTTCACCAGTTGTGCCAATAGGATGTATCCAATAAATTGAGGAATCTACCTGCCTCGGAGTTCTGCTTTCGATGGATTCATTCCTTGGAGTGCTGATACCAGCTTTGTAGCATTAGTAAGTGTTCCTTCCGTACTCTCACTCAAGACAAGAATAAGATTTCTAACAAATATCTGTTAAAACCACCCATTTAATCACAATCTCACACTTCCTTTGTAGTTGCGTCATTTGGTGCAGAAA
>WNWU01000060.1:3013842-3046924 GCA_012654045.1 Ptyas mucosa | reverse complement strand
TCCATCCATCCATGGTGCGCAGTGGTTAGAATGCAGTATTGCAAGCTAACTCTGCCCACAGGCAGGAGTTTGATACTGACTGGCTCAAGGTTGACTGAGCCTTCCATCCTTTTGGTAAAATGAGGACCCAGATTGTTGGGGACAATAGGCTGACTCTGTAAATTACTTTGAGAGGGCTGTTAAATCACTGTGAAGCGGTACATCAGTCTAAGTGCTATTGCTATTGAAAACCAAGGGGAGGTTTCAGAAAGCAAGTCCTTCCAGGGTTGGGATGCAAATCATGTCCCAGAAAGTCAAAGGGCACCACTAACACCACCTCTACTGCACAGACCATCATGGATGGTAAAAACACTACTGAGGAATTCATAACAAATTCTTAAACACATTGATAATAAAGTGTTTGTTATATATGTTTTCTGAGGTTTTCGCGGGTATTTGTATCAGAACACAGCCATGCTCCCACCCAATCAGCTCCCACCCCCACTGGCAGTTAAAAGGAAGAAACAGCTGCGATCACACATTGCTCCTGGAAGCACGAAGCCGAGAACACCAGTCTGAAGATGGCGAATGAGACTTCGTCGAAACGTTGCCAAGACACTTCCAATTTTACGTGGGAGAAAACCCCAATAACCAAAGACCTATACATACATACATACATACATACATACATACATATATATATATATATATGTATACATACACACACACACACACACACACACACACACAAATACAAATACAAAAAGAATCATTTTCAGGAGAAGAAAGCTTGAGAAATTGCAAGGCACAATTTCGCACTGCTTTAGAGAAACTACTTTCTCTAAATGTTTTTCCAGCATCAAACATCAAAAAAAATAATAATCATTGTTTCTTATAAATAGCCAAATCTCTCTCTCTTTCCCTGTTTTCCTGGAATAGATGCCCCCCCCCCCCCCGATCAATCAGTAAAGGCTAACATTCAGCTGCTAACCAATGCAGAGGTCAGGCCTGAATTTCAAGCTCTTCGTTCATTCTATGTGTGTGTGTGTGTGTTTGTGTTGTGTTGTGTTACTTCAAGTTATTGTTGACTTCTGGCAATTGTCAGGACAAGTTCCTGCAGCTTTCTTGGCAAGATTTTTTTGGAAGTGATCTGCTATTGCCGGCTTCTTAGGGCATAGAATAGAATAGAATAGAATAGAATAGAATAGAATAGAATAGAATAGAATAGAATAGAATAGAATAGAATAGAATAGAAATTAGGAAGGAATGGAATGGAATGGAATAGAATAGAATAGAATAGAATAGAATAGAATAGAATAGAATAGAATAGAATAGAATAGAATAGAATAGAATAGAATAGAATAGAGATGGGATGGGATGGGATGGGATGGAATAGGAATAGGAATAGGAATAGGAATAGGAATAGGAATAGGAATAGGAATAGGAATAGGAATAGAACAGAACAGAACAGAACAGAACAGAACAGAATAGAACAGAACAGAACAGAACAGAATAGAATAACAGAGTTGTTGTTATAATAGAATAACAGAGCCTTGGTAGTACAGTTGTCTAAAGCACCCTGTTATTAACACCAGCTGTCTGAAATTATTGCAGGTTCGAATCTCACCAGGCTCAAGGTTGACTCAGCCTTCCATCCTTTCTAAGGTGGGTAAATTGAGGACCCAGCTTGTGGGGGCAATAAGCTGACTTTGTATAAATATACAAAAGTATGAAGGCTATTGCTTAGCGCATTGTAAGCCGCCCTGAGTCTCCGGAGAAGGGCGGCATATAAATCAAATTTAAAAAAAAAAAAAGAAGAGTTGGCAAGGACCTTGGAGGTCTTCTAGTCCAAACCCCTGACAGAGGGACTCTCCCAGCTGGCTTTATGCCTTAAGGAAGGACTAGAATTCATGGCCTCCTAGTTTCCAGCTGGTGCCTTAATCAAACTGGCCAAAGAGGCACCATCTCTTTGAGTGAGAATGATGCTCAAGATGAGAAAGCTTCTCCCTTCTGCAAAACCTAACCATCAGTGGAACGGCTCCATCACTGGAGGTTTTTAAGAAGAAGTTGGACAGCCATTTGTCCGGAATGGTGTATAGGGTCTGCATGCTTGAGCAGGGGGTTGGACTAGAAGACCTCCAAGGTCTCTTCTGACTCTGTTATCCTGTTATCTAGGTGAGCCTGAAGCGGTAGGGTATCTTCTTCTCCTGCTCTTCAGCACAGGTCTGAAATGCCTGAATTACCTGTCATCTCGTGCCAGCCCTTCAAGATAGATCAAGAGAGGCACTGCAGGGATTCCAGCGCTAACAAAATATTGAAAACCTAAGAAGTTCAAGATCAAGGTAGAATTGTCTTGAGTCTCTTTCTCACACTTTCTACTTTCCCAGGACTGAATATCCATTTTGCTCTCCTTCTTCCTTCTCAAGGCTACGTTCTTCTACATTTCAAGACCATGTCTTCATAGAATTTATTTCTCTTTCTCTCTCTCTCTCTCCTCCCCTCTCTTCTCTCCCACTCCTCTCTCTTCTCTCCCACTCCCCTCTCTCTTCTCTTCCCTCTCCCTCTTCTCTTCCCTTCCCCTCTCCTCTATCTTCTCTCTCTCCTTCTTTCCCTCCCTCTTCTCCCTTTCCCCCCTCTCCTCTCCCTCTCTCCCTCCCTCCCCCTCTCTTCTCTCTTCCCCTCCCTCCTCTCCCACTCCCACTCTTCTCTCCTCTCTCTCTTCTTTCTCTCCCCCTCTCTTCTCTTCTCTCCCTCTCCTCTCTCTCTTCTCTTCCTCCCCCTCTCTTCTCTCTCTCTCCTGCAATTTGTGAAAATGTGTTATTGTTCTACCCGATCAAGAGATCTAAGCTAACGTTCTTTCTCTGGAAGGTGTGAGATTCAATAAGCTGTGAATATGTAAGCCGAGAATACCCCGTTTGTTCATACTCCACATTTTCAAAGTGCAAAGGAAACTCTGAAGAGTGCATTTCCCCCACAGTCACCCTATCTAAAAACTGCAAACCCCGAATTTTGAAACTTCTTCTCTGCCAGTTCAATTCCAAGGCTTTATTCGGAAGCCGAAGTTGTGCTTTATGGATTTACGAGATCGATGCATCAGCAGGAGAAAAATAAATCATGTGGCTTGCCTACTCGCCAGAAAGATCCCTGTATCAAAAAGGAAGATAACTTTCATCAAAAAGTTTCGACCGTTGTAAAACAACGGATTAAATTATGGAAATTGGACTCTGGAGAAGCATTTGGAACTGGGGGCCCTTTCGGGTGAAAGAAGCTGACAGAGATATTTTCATGCAGACAATTCAGCATTCCCCCCTCCCCATTTTTATAATTACATATATTTTCATACTTTAAAAGTTTTTAATATGTGTCGTAATCATTAAAACCCCATTTAGAGTTCAATGAAATCAGGACACTGCATGGTTATTATAATATGCACCCTCCGATTTCCTTGCGACGTTTGTCAATTCCCAAATTTAACTTCATTTGTGCTGTTTTCCAGGGCAGAAAAGCTCCTCTTAGGCTTAGTTCTGTCCCTCATCTGGAAAAATCTCAGCTTGGTTGGCTCATTCACTCAACTTACGACGCCATCAGCCACGGGGTCCAGCTTTTCCCTTTATGGTCTTCTTTGGGGGAACTGTGGCAATATCAGGTCTGGAAGCCATTTTTTTCGTTGGGCCTTCGGGCCTGCCACATTTCCTACTGTGGGAAACTGGGAGGGGGGATTGTATGGAGCATGGGTGATATATAGTCATAATAACACTCCTTTCTCAAGAACTCAAGGACATCTTGCCCTGCACTTAGAAGGCTGGAACTGGGAGGCATCTCCAGTTGGGACGGTGCATGGATTGGACCATGTGATGGCCATGTGGGTGCAGGGGAAGGGACTTGGACTTTCCTTTGGATGGGGAAAACCTGGAAGTTTTCAGATTCGGGTTTTCTCAGATGTGCCAATATGACATCTCTAATAAAAATAGAACTTTGAGGACACTCAAGCCTTGGAGGTTAATTCTGTTGGGGGTGTTACTGGGAACCCTGACAGGCAGCTGTTCTGCTCACCTAGAAGAATCTCTTGGAGTGCAACAGAAGAGCTGGAAAGGACTTTGGAGGTCTTACAGGAGACCGTACACCAGGGGTGTCAAACTGGCGGCCCGCGGACCAGATGTGTCACACACAGGCCACACCCACCCCAGCTCCGCGAAGGGGAAAAAACGTCGCAAACTGTCACATGATAGCAACGCGATGCAGCAAGTTTGACACCCGTGCCCTACACCATTCCAGACAAGTGGCTGTCCGGTCTCATCTTAAAAGCCTCCAATGATGGAGCACCCACAACTTCTGAAGGCAACTTCTGTTTCGCTGGTTAATTGTTCTTAGGAAGGTTCTCCTTAATTCCAGGTTGTTTCTCGCCTTGATTAATTTCCATCCATTGTTTCTTGACTTGCATTCTGGTGCTTTGGGAAATAAGTTGGCCCCCTCTTCTTTGTGGCAGCCCCTCAAATACTGGAATATTGCTATCATGTCACCCCTAGTCCTTCTTCTCGCTAAATTAAATATACCCAATTCCTGCAACCATTCTTCATATAGTTTAGCCTCCAGTCCCCTAATCATCTCTGTTGCTCTTCTCTGAGCCTTTTCCAAAGTTTCAACATCTTTTTTACATCATAGTGACCAAAACTGGATGCAGTATTCCAAGTGTGACCTTACCAAGGCCTTATAAATTGGTATTAACACTTCATGTGATCTTGATTCTATCCCTCTGTTTATGCAGCCTAGAATTGCATTGGCTTTTGATCAAAGGCAAGTGATTGTGCATTCGAATTCCAAGATCCCTCTCAGAGTTACTGCTATTGAGCCAGATTTCACCCAATCTGTAGGTGTACATTTGGTTTTTCCTGCCTAAGTGCAAGACCTTACTTTTCTCTACGCTGAATTTCAGTTAGATAAGGCTCAGTGTTGAAGTCTCTCAAGATTCATCTGGACCTTGAGCCTATCTTCTGGGGTGTTGGCTCGTTCTGCCAGCTTAGTGTCCTCTGGAAATTTGATGGCTTGCCCTTCTGTTCCCTCATCTATATTAAACAGCTTTAATTTTTTTTTCATTAAACCCTTTTCTCATTAAATCGTTTGCATTTTTTTCTTTAAAAATAAAATAAAATGGCCAAAGCTCACATGATGACACTACACAAACACCCAAGTATAGAAGCATTAAGATAAGATAAAAAAAAGTATGGAAAAAGAATATTTTGGCAAAAATGGTAACTATGTAAAAGGAAATTGGAGACGATAAGTTGTATAAGATATGATACGGTCAATACGCTGTTCATAAAATGTGTGTGTGTGTGTGTGTGTGTGTGTGTTTATGTGTGAAAGAAAAAAATCAATAAAACTTGATTTAAAAAAAAAACACACACACACAAACACCCAGATCTCCTTTCAGATGTGAATTTCCAAAATCTTGCCAGGATTTCCTGCCTTCAGCAGGAAGGTTGAACAAGAAGACCTCCGTGGTCCCTTCTAGGCCTATGACTCTCTGTTCCATGTTCACAAGCTTTGTTGAAGTGAACGGCTTCAATCTTTGGTGGCCTCAGTGCTCTGCCAATGAACACGGGCTCCCGAGCTCCGTTTTCAGCTGCGACCGCCTCCTGCAACCCTCTGCCAGCGGAGACAAAGCTCAAGAGGGCTGCAGGCGTCCCTCTTGAGCTCCTTTTTCGGCTGCGATGGCCTCTTGCAACCCTTTGCCGGCAAAAACAGAGCTCCGTTTTTGCTGGCAGAGGTACCGCGGAGCAGTCCTCTGTTTCCAGGGCAGCCCTGCAAGCCAGATCTATGCACCCCACGGGATGGATCTGGCCCCCGGGCCTTAAGTATGACACCCCTGGTCTAGACAGTTACTTATCTGATATGGTATAGGTCCGTGATGGCGAACCTATGGCACACGTGATGGAAGTGGCACACAGAGCCATCTCTCCGGGCATGCGAATCATCACCCGTTGCTGTTCTGGGTTCCGGCGTGCCAACCAGTTGGTCTTCATGCGCGTGGGCATGCACACACCAGGTGGCTGCTCTTCCAGGTTCCGACGCGTGCATGCCCACCAACTACCTGGTCTTCCGGTTTCTGGCACACATGCGCATGCGAAGAACAGCTGGTCGATGCGCGTGTGCATACCATCTTTTTCCCGGTGCGCGTCTGCGCATCGGGAAGCCGCTCTTTCTGTTTCCGGCACTCGGTGCTGAAAAGGTTCGCCAACACTGGTATAGGATCTCTTGCTTGAGCAGGGGGCTGGACTAGAAGACCTCCAATTCCCTTCCAGCTCATCCTAGTCTACTTAGTCAAACGTGAGTGCATTCTCCTGACCCATTCACCGGGGTGGGTTCTACTTACCTTTACTACCGGTTTGCAGCGGGGCCGCTTGCGCGCTCTTCTGTGCATGCACAGAAGCACTTTGGTGACATCAGGGTTGGTGGGCGCAGCCTCCCGTCGGTTTTACTACTGGTTCTATAGAACCAGTGCGAACTTGGGGGCAGCCCACCACTGCCATTCATCCAGGGAGTGATGTCCGAGTAGCGTCAGGAATTGTATTTTGTGTTATTTAGTGGTGGGTTGCTCCCGGTTCGGTCCGGTTCTATAGAACCGGTAGTAAAACCGGCAGGAAGATCTGCCCACTGACCCGGACGTCATCGTAGGTGATCTGCACATGCGGGCACGATGTGAACCGGTAGTAAAGGTAAGTAGCCCGCCTCCCTCCCCGGTGCTGTTGCTGATGACACTTGAAGCACCAAATAATCAAGTGACCAGAAGACAGCTAGAACAGCGGTCACCAACTTCCGCGGTCCGCGAGAAAATTTTGGTGGTCCGCAGAAAAATTATTTGCATTTTTTTTTATATTGCACTAAATAAGGGGTCCTCAAACTATGGTCCCTGGGCCGGATACGTGCAATGAACGGTTGTGTTGCTGCAGAGAGTCTCCGCCTTTGGGGTCTTTTTGTGTGGGTCAGAAGGGGCCAGAAATTCTGACTTGGGATCTGCTTCAGCCCCCTGGTACAGGGCTTTGGGCGAAGACTAGAAGGAATTGCTGCTGATGGCGAAAGGCCGAGGTCCTTGTTCCAATGGGACTGCATCATGGCCTGGAACTGGCTGACCATCCAGCCCACTGAGCCTCCAGGTGCCAGTACCTGGCCTTGCACTCCCGCAGGTCTTCCCTCTGCTTGGAAAGCCTATGCTCCTAGTCCTCAGTGACGTGCTTCTGCTGAGCCTCCTTCTTGGTCAGATCCAATTGAACTGAGGCAGCTGTTTTGCCAACTTTTCTTGTGGTGGCTGCTTAGCTCCAACAACTGCTTCCTATTGGGCCTGGGGAGGCGAGGAGTGGCTGGCAAAGCGGGCCTCTACGAAAGTGACATCAAGTTGGCCACGCCCACCAGTCACATGACCAAACCACGGCCACCCAGCCGGTCATTAGGCAGATCATATTAGTGGTCCGCAGGATTTAAAATTATGAATTTAGTGGTCCCTGAGGTCCGAAAGTTTGGTGACCCCTGAGCTAGAAGGTTTCTACTTACGCTTAACATCTCTGAGATCCCATTAGGGACTCGGGTCCTGTCAAGCTCTTTCCTCTCTGTTTTTTTGAAATCGGAAAGACCAGAGTACCCTCCATTTCAAAGCTCCGCATGAAATCAGGAGAAAGGAGAAGTAGGAGGAGGAGGAGGAGGAGGATGCCTTTTCCTGGCCCAGCTTTGAAGTACATCAATAACGATTTGCTAACTTCCCCGAGAAGAGAAGAAAGAGTTTCTTGCTCCGGAAATGGACGGGGGTTTGTGTGGTTGTCTGCAGAATTCCTGGCAGAAGCCTAACTTGGGAATTGGCTTTGGCCCAAATGATTTGAAGGGCTCTTGGAAGCACGGACTCATTTGCTGCAAGGGACGTTTGAAGGGGAAGGCGGGTGAGCTCTGCCGGCCTCCTTCAGAAGCTGCCCGTGAAAGCACCTTTGAGGAATGCCAAGGCTGCAGCGTTCCTTCCAACCGTGTGTGCGTGGGAGCATGCTTTTAAACTCCAGGCAGATAATGTTTTATTTAAACACAAAGGCCCAAGATTCCCGCTTATTTCAGATATATCGTCCAGTGGCACCAGGTGGGAGGAGGGGAAGGAGACGACCGCCAATGCTTCCCCCTCTCCACCGACACAAATCCATTTCCTCCCATCCTTCTCGCAGATTTAATTTGCTTCTGTGCTCAGCATCTCTTTATCTGCAGGAATGCCTGCCCAATTTTCCAATTCCAAACCGGGCTTTTTAATTTCATGTTAGGATCATGGCTGGAAACAAATTTATTAGCCCAAGCAGCCCTCTCTTTTGTTATTAATATTCTCAGTGCCTTTGGTTCATTTCCCAATGGGCCAGACTAAGAAGGGAGTGGGAGTGAAAAAATACCCCAGCATTTGGGGGGAAAACCTAGATCGGTGATGGCGAATCTATGGCACGCGTGCCGCAAGTGGCACGCAGAGCCATTTTTCCAGGCATGCAAGCTGCCGCCCAACTCACCTGCAGCTGCACATGCGCGCACACACCCCAGCTAGTGTTCGAGCCTCCAGTGCGCATGCGCGCAATTCAGGGGACCAAGCTGGTCTTCGGAGCTGTCCTGCGCATGCACGCGCATTTGTGCATGTGAGTGACAGTACTGGTGCACAGGGTGTGCATGCGAAGATGGCATTCGTGCATGTGCATTGCACACATGAAAACCATGCACATGTGCAAATGGTGCAATTGCACGCACAGCGAGCGGGGGAGCCGCGCGAAAGCTGCATGCATGCTAAGACGGTGCATTTCTGTGTGCAGTGCATGGCGGGGCAGGCGTGCAAAAGCTGTGTGCTTACGCAGATGGTGCGGTTGTGCATGGAGCGCAAGGGGGAGGAGCCACGTAAAGCGCACAAAGCACGTACCTCTTTGGCACTCGGGGAGTAAAAGGTTTGCAACCACTGACCTAGATCCTCCAAAGACGTTTTCCACAACAGGAAAGGTTCTTTCCTGCAGGTTGCACAGTGTGTGTGCAAAACACAGACCTACTTGCACTTTTCAATTATTGGAAAGAAGGAAACGTTCCCCCTTGTAGCCGAAAAAGGTTGGCTTTTTTTTTTTTTTTACTAAGTGCTACAAATATAGGACACTCTTGTTCCAAAGGCATCATGTCTGGCTGACACACACGTCCTACAGATTTAGGCAAAAGCCTCAGATAACGAATGGCCCACCGACCGTAGAGGAAGCCAAGTTGATTAAATCAGTGAATGGAAATTAGGGAGCAAATTAAATTAGAAAGTGCATTCAAAGCACTGGACTGACGGAGGAGTCCGTGAATCGAGTCAGATAACCTTTGCTGTGCTGTACATATTTATTCTCCTCAAACTGATGGGGCTGTCAGAATCGGATCGAGCTGAATTTCTAAATCGAAGCAAAAAATCCGAACCAAATATACATTGGTCCAATCGTTCAAGTCAGTGTCAGCTCTGCCATCTTTGGCTTGGCGCCTCGCTGGCACCCTGCCATCAGAGGGGAGGGGAAGGGGAGCAGATGGGCAATAGACATGTACGGGGCAGAGGTGGGAAAAAGGGAGGGAGGATGACAGCTTGACTCCTGTCGAGCAGGGTTGTTAAGAACCCAGCCTGTGCCAGTCTTCAAGGCCACGAAGCTGAGAACGGAATGCGGATTGCTCCAAACAGCTGAGCAGTTCTCAAAACACCTATGCGGCTCATCATTGGCTGAAGATGAACTGGTCATAGGGGGAGGGCCGGGATGAAGGGGAAAATTTTGTAACCTTTTGCGTGGAAACTTTAGTTCTAACCTGTTTCTACTGCAGCCAGTGATCCTTAATAAAAGAACGCGTCACTTCAACCAAATGGAGTCGAGGGTCTTTCTTTCCTAGGGACCTAGCTGGGGCAGGTCTGACAGTCAGATTTTGCCTGAAGACCCCACTGTTGGTGGCATCCTCTTTCTCTCCCCAGGGGTTTTCGGTGGAGCAAATTAGTTCTGCGGTTGTTGCACCGTCCTTCCAAGGAGACTGAAAGATCCATTAAACTAAGAGGTATTTTATATGTCTCAGCTATGAGTCTCTACCTTCAGGTGTCTCATAGCCGTGGACAATCCCAAAACAACAAAATGATCAGCACAAATGAGTCCCAGAGGGATGTGTTTATTGTCAGATAGAGTGGTTGTGACCCAGGCCCCTTCTCTTAAATGCTGTCTCCTTGCAGGGCCTAGGTAGGGGTGGACCCTACCCTGTAGGACAGCCTCCCCATGTGATCTGGCATGCCCCCACCTCTTCAGACTTCTAGAAAAACCACAAATCCTTGGTCCTCCCCCAGGCACAGGACAAGATTGGGACATAAGGATGGTTGGTTGGGAGGCATCCCAGGAGAATGGCTGAGGCACCACGTTTATCGGTTCAGTTCTTTGCAGTTCTGTCTTTATTTTTCTGTAGTTACTTCGTTGTTGTGAGCCAACCAGAGTTCTGCTCAAAGATAGGTGGCCATACAAATAGCTCTAGCACTTAGATTTATATACCGCTTCACAGTACTTTCCAGTACCCTCTAAGCAGCTTACAGCAATGGCCCCCAAACTTTTGAGCACCAGGGACTGGTTCTGTGGAAAGAAGTTTTTCTGTGGACCGGAGAGGGTGGAGTTTCATGCACCACCTACATCCCATAGATGGGACTTCGCTTATTTGCACAGACCGGTTGCTGGCATGCTGCGGACCAGTGCTGGACCACAGACCAGGGGTTGGTGACCCATGATTTACAGAGTCAATGTATTGCCCCCAACAATCTGGGTCCTCATTTTACCAACCTTGAGCCGGTCAGGATCGAACTCCTGGCAGTTGGCAGAGTTAGCCTGAAATACTGCATTCTAACCACTGTGCACCATGGAAAGAAGGAAGGAAGGAAGGAAGGAAGGAAGGAAGGAAGGAAGGAAGGAAGGAAGGAAGGAAGGAAGGAGAAGGGAAGGTGGGAGGGAGGGAGGGAGAGAGGGAAGGAGGGAGGAAAGGAAGAAAGAGAGGGAGAGAGGAAGAGAGGGAGGGAGGAAGAGGGAGGGAAGTTGGGAGGAAGGAGGGGGAAAGGGAGGGAGGAAGGAAGGAAGGAGAAAATAAAGAACAATAGCAATAGCAATAACCCTTAGACTTATATACTGCTTCACAGTGCTTTCCAGCCCTCTCTAAGCAGTTTACAGAGTCAGCCTCTTGCCCCCAACAATCTGGGTCCTCATTTTACTGACCTGGGAAGGATGGAAGGATGAGTCAACCTTGAGCCGGTGAGGATCGAACTCCTGGCAGTCGGCAGAGTTAGCCTGCAATACTGCCTCTTCTAACCACTGTACCACCATGGCTCATGAATCTTTCAAACAAATAAACATTTGTTTTGTGGGTAACAAAGAGGGGAAACGCTTGGTTGCCTCTTTGAATAATGAATCCATTTTCCATGTCCCAGTAGACCACTGAGAAAATACTGGTTTGCCGTCAGACTTGGCCTTCCATTTCTAATGTAAGGAAATGCTTTTGCCAACTTCTAAAAAGGAAGAAAAAGTAGATGAGTCAGCGGCTAGATGAGCTGAAGGATCAGCAAAAATGGTCTGTGATACGTAAGACCACACTGGGAATACTGCATCCAGTTTTGGTTGCTAAAATGTAAAAAAAAGATTACGAGACTCTAGAAAGAGTGCAAAGAAGGGCCACAAAGATGATTAGGGGACTGGAGGCTGAAACATATGAAGAATGGTTGCTGGAACTGGGTATGTCTGATGAAAAGAAGGACTAGGGGAGACATGTTAGCAGTGTTCCAATATCCCAGGGTTGCTGCAAAGAAGAGGGAGTCAAACTATTCTCCAAAGCAACTGAGGGCAGGAGAAGAAGCAACGGGTGGAAACTAATCAAGGAGAGAAGCAACCTGGAACTAAGGAGAAATTTCCTGATAGTGAGAACAATTAATCAGTGGAACAACTTGCCTCCAGAAGTTGTGAATGCTCCAACATTGGAGGTTTTTAAGAAGAGATTGGACAACCATTTGCCTGAAATGATATAGGGATTCCTGCCTGAGCCGGGGGTTGGACTAGAAGACCTCCAAGGTCCCTTCCAACTCTGTTAACCTGATGTCTGAATAGAATTTCCAGTCTTTATAGACCTGATTCAAACACAAGTCCACATTCTGCCTTTTGTTTTGGGGGTTTGTGTGACCTGAAGCTAGCAATTTTAGTTTGCAAAATAGTCTTGTATAAATCATAGAGCGTCTGATCCAAACTGTTGATTTGACAAGTTGTGTTAATGCGATTAGACCCTCCTGACGCTCTTTGACGAGTTGAATCCGACTGTCATTTCGATTCACAAAAGGAAAAAAAAATGTACTTAAAACATATGCAAAATGTAATCAACTTGTTTAACGTCACAACTCAATGAGCGTGGCAGCTGTGGGGGGAACAGACGCTAGAATTCCAGATGTGCATCTGATTTCCCAAGGAACACCCTCCCTCTCCCCCCACCCCCTCCCCCGGCTTCATTAAGAAATGAATTTATTTTTACGGTGCCAATGCTTCCACTGGCAAACAGCAGATTCCAATTCAGTCATTGATTTTTCACGGGTTTTTTTCCCCCAGTGGGCAGGAATTAACAAGGTGTGGAAGGCAGATTCCAAAACAATGAAGAAACACAAGTCAGAGAGTACAGATGGCTTTACAAACAAATGAGGCAAGTTTATGGGATTGCCTATCAGCAGCTGTTACGCATCCAGGCTGTGTAGCTAGAGCATCTGTTGAGCGACTAAGCCTTCTGAGCCCAAAACCACTTGGGACTGCAACTCCTGTAACTCTTCGTCACCCTCACGAAGTCTGGGGAAATATATCTGGTGGGTTCCAGGTTGGGAATGGCAAGGTCCTGATGTTGTGGCGTGTCGGCCGCCGGCCCATTCAGCATCCAAATCAGAGGAGGAGGAGGAGGCGTGGGAGTCAGGGCCAGCATCAAGGCAATCTGAGAGCTCCGAGGGGGAAGAGGGAATGGAGCTGTCAGAGAGAGAGAGAGAGAGAGAGAGAGAGACAAGAGGCGGAGCCTGGGCCGTCCATCATCCCTCAGAGGGAGAGTCAACAGCCCCCAAGTCTGGAGGTGGCTGATGAGGAAGAAGAGGAACAGCTGGGTCCAGTGCCTGACTCGTGGAACTGCAGAAGGCAGAGGAGAGGAGAACAGTGGAAATCTATGGGCCGGTCCTTGGGACGGAAGAGCCACCGCTGCTAGCAAAGCCCCACCCTAGCTCTGGGGATAAAAGGCAGGGGGCGAAGATGAATAGATGTGGCAGACAACTATTCATCTCCCTGCTGGTCAGCCACTTATAGCCTGCACTTCTGAATCCTGTCTGGAAATTATCAGAGTTCTTCTTGGAGTGTTTGTGTATGTGAGTGTGTGTGTGTGTGTCTACTGCTGGAAGAAAGCGAGTGCACCTTTCAGGACTTCCTTTGCAAGTTTGGGAAGAGAGAGAGAGAGAGAGAGAGGGAGGGAAGGAGAGAGAGGGAGGGAGGGAGGGAGAGAGAGAGAGAGAGAGAAAGAGAGAGAGAGAGGCTCTTGGATCAGTTCAGGGGAAAAGGGAGCGAGCGTCGCTTTCCACAGGACTTTGGGACTTCGTAGCCTGCTGTGTGAGAGAGCATACTAAAAAGCAGAGACATCACCCTGCCAACAAAAGTGCGTATAGTCAAGGCGATAGTTTTCCCAGGTGCAATGTATGGCTGTGAAGGTTGGACCATAAGGAAGGCTGAGCACCAAAGAGTTGAGGCCTTTGAACTCTGGTGCTGGAGAAGATTCCTGAGAGTCCCTTGGACTGCAAGGCGATCCAACCGGTCAGTCCTAGAGTAGATCAACCCTGACTGCTCTTTAGAAGGCCAGATCCTGAAGAGGAAACGCAAATACTTTGGCCACCTAACGAGAAGGAAGGACTCACTGGAGAAGAGCCGAATGCTGGGAACGATGGAGGGCAAAAGAAGAAGGGGACGACAGAGAATGAGGTGGCTGGATGGAGCCACTGAAGCAGTCGGCAGGAGCTTAAATGGACTCCGGGGGATGGTAGAGGACAGGAAGGCCTGGAGGAATGTTGTCCATGGGGTCGCGATGGGTTGGACACAACTTTGAGACTAACAACAGCCTGCTGTGAGAGAGCGGCTGCTGGGGAATGTTTCGTTAACTACAAAGGGCTTGTCGTGTTTGGGAGCCAGGTCAGAATACCTGAATTGGAAGATGGGGGTGGGGGGAGAGAGGGGCAGATGAGGAGGACCAAATATTGTGATCTAATGGAAATAATACCGGTACAAGCAAGGAAAAGCTGACTAGCATAGTACAGACCTGGTGCAGAGAGATCCAGCCGACTTTCTGAGCTTACTTGTCTTCTAGTCTTCCACCCACTTAGTGGCTGGGAAATTGTGGACATTTCTCTGAATCCCCCTGAGGACAAGAGATGTTCTTCTCAAGGTAAAGGTAAAGATTCCCCTCGCACATATGTGCTAGTCATTCCTGACTCTAGGGGGCGGTGCTCATCTCCATTTCAAAGCCGAAGAGCCAGCCCTGTCCGAAGACGTCTCTGTGGTCATGTGGCCGGCGTGACTCAACGCCAAAGGCGCATGGAACGCTGTTCCCTTCCCACCAAAGGTGGCCCCTATTTTTCTACTTGCATTTTTTACCTGCTTTCGAACTGCTAGGTTGGCAGAAGCTGGGACAAGTCACGGGAGCTCACCCCATTAAGCAGCACTAGGGATTCGAACCGCTGAACTGCCGACCTTTCGATCGACAACCTTAGCGTCTTAGCCTCTGAGCCACTGCGTCCCTTGATGTTCTCCTACTGTTTCCCAAAGATCTGGTCTCCTCTTTAGAGAGAATAGTAAAACTTCTATTGAAGAAGTTCATGGAAGGAGTTCCTTCACTGTGTGCCCAGCACATTCATATATGACTCTTGATGACTTCCCATGCATGAAAGAAATGTATGAGCACCACAGATGAACCCATTCAAATGTCATCAATGGTTTGTTGTTGTTGGAAGAACTTCTAAAGGGAATGTTCCTTCATCATCAGACAGAGAAAATAAACATGCAGGGGAAACTTCTCTTCCCTGCTCTGAGTTCCGATCCTGTAAAACTGAGCCTTGGTCATGTTGTGGTAGAGACACTCTGCAAACTCAGAGAAAGAACAAGGGCTCAGTATGGAGGAACCGGGGTGACTGAGACCCTTCTGAGCAGGGCAGCTGCTTCTTACTTAAAAAGAAATAAGACTGCAGGAATGACCTGGAAGGCTGAAATTGATCTCATTTGGCCAGGCCATCAGATAACAGAATAATAGAATAATAGAGTTGGAAGGGACCTCGGAGGTCTTCTAGTCCAACCCCCTGCTCAAGCAGGAAACCCCACACCATTTCAGTCAAATGGTTGTCCAACCTCTTCGTAAAAACCTCCAGCATTTTAAAATTGGAAGGACATGATCTTCAGATGGGGTGGTATGCCTTCATATGGAACACCGGAAATAAGAAACATTCACATTCATATTTTTATAGACATACCATTCGAGATTCACTGATACAGATTTGGGAGGGAATTAGGAAGAAACATTATCTCAAAATACCAGGCTGGTTATCCACTATGGAGGCAATGATCTACCCCAACACATTAGATATTGGTAAAATGGGAAAATACAATGAAATTTTGGACAATGGAGGAAGATTAAAAACTAACCAAGAATTAAAGGAACAGGGAATAATCATAGATTGGTGGCCGTATCTTCAATTGCAATCTTGATACAGAAAAGATTTAGAGGAATTTGGATTTGAACTGAAATTGACACAATTAGATAAATTATTGACAGGCCCGGAAGAGAAATTATTATCTAAAATATTGATTGATTGATTGATTGATTGATTGATTCAATTTATATGCCGCCCTTCTCCGGAGACTCAGGGCACCTTACAATGCGTTAAGCAATAGCCTTCACACTTTTGTATATACCTGCTTAGTAGGGCTTTTTGGCCCCCTCTAAGCAGTGTTCTTTTTTATACAAAGTCAGCTTATTGCCCCCACAATCCGGGTCCTCATTTAACCTACCTCATAAGGATGGAAGGGTGAATCAACCACGAGCCTGGTGGGATTCGAACTTGCAGTAATTGCAGGCAGCTGGTGCTAGTTAACAGCACTTTAGTCTGCTGCGCCACCAAGGCTCTTATTTATTATTTAATTATTTATTAAATTTCAACTTAGAAGAAAAAATTGTAAAGGGACCAAAAATAGCATGGGCAAAAAATATTAGGCACAACATTGAATTAGAAGAATGGGAAAACATATGGGAGAAAAACTATACATTAACAAAATGTATATAAAGAATACCGGTATAAAATGTTCTATCGGTGGCATTTAGCCTCAACAAGACTCGTAAAAATGTACCCCAACTTAAAACCCAATTGCTGGAAATGCAACCAAGTACAAGGCACCTACTTGTATGGTGGCTTTGCCCAGAAGTTAAAAAATTCTGGACTAAAATACAAAAATGGCTAAAAGAAATTACATACTATAAAATAGAATTTAAACTGGAACTGTTTCTTCTGGGGATTATTAAAGAAAATTATCCTGAAAGGATAAAATATTTAATTATACATATAACTACAGCAGCTAAAATCGTACTTGTGCAAGCATGGAAAATGTCCACTATTCCAACAGACTGTGCAATAATCTGGAAAATTTTTGAATGTGCAGAAATGGACAAACTTACTTTAGAATTAAATAATAAGGAAGACTTGGGATATTACTTAACTTGGGATAATTGGTATCAATGGGTAGAAATTAAAAATAAGGAATGTATAGAACAAAATAAGATATAAAATGTGATTAAATACGTCGATTAAGTAGGAATATGTGGGAATAGATGAAGAAAGTTAAGAATTAAGTAGTGTCAGAAAGACGTCGAATTGTATAATTATTACGGATGTATTTTTGTTATAGAGGTGTTTTAACTTGTATTTTTGGATTTTAAGTGTTAATAAAGGTTCTTTAATTCCTGCAACTGTTCTTTATGTTTTAGCCTCCAGTCCTCCTTCCAGTGTTCTTCTCTGCTCTCTTAAATGAAAAACAGCAGTCTTAGCAGAATGGAGAAATGCACATTTTAGAAGCAGTGCTGCCTCGAGATCTTAAGGACCAAAAGCAGAACGCTTCACACATTCTATTATCCATCTGGAGATCTGAAAGGACAGGCCCTCAATGACCTTATTGGTCAAAAGAGACAGGACCAGCTGAAATTGCATTTGGCTGTTCTCCAGGTGTATTCAATCACGTCCTCCAAAATTCACGGTCAATATGGGAAGAAGGAAAGGAGGAGGCTAGTCCCATCATGGAGGTGGTGATCCTTAAGGGGTTTTTAAAAGGGCCTGAAGTGCCATGGAAAGGCCGTAGCCATGAGGCCTTCAACTCGTTCCACAAGTCCTATCCAACCCTTACAGTCTACTATTCTTTTTATCGTCTTCTAAGCAAACTGAATGGAGTGTTACTGATTTTGAGCTCTACCCCCATCTTTCATTTTGGACCTCAAGGCATCATACATAGCCCCGCCCCCTCATTTCTCTCCTGTAACAGAAGTGTAACCTGTGAGGTAGTTTAGAGCAAGGGTCTCCAACCTTGGCAACTTTAAGCCTGGTGGACTTCAACTCCCAGAATTCCCCAGGCTGGGGAATTCTGGGAGTTGAAGTCCGCCAGGCTTAAAGTTGCCAAGGTTGGAGTCTCCTGGTTTAGAGAGTCATTGGCCCCAAATCCCTCTACCCTCCATGGTAGAGGGCAGTGTAGTCTTCTCCACTCCTGCTCCAAATCTTTCTCCACCATGCGGTCGTTCTCAATCAATCAGAACAGAGCTGGATGGGACCTTGGAGGTCTTCTAGACAGGCGGCCTGCTCAAGCAGGAGACCTTATTCCATCTTGGACAAGTGGCTGTCGTCTCCTCTTAAAAACCTTCAGTGATGGAGCACCCACAAGATCTGGAGGCAAGCCCTTCCACTAGTTAATTGGCCACAGCGTAGCCCAAAATTTCTGTTCTTCACGGAGACATTTGTTAAGAGGTCATTAAGAGAATCATTCCCATTGTTAAGTTGTAACACGGTTATTAAGTGAATCTGGCTTCCCCCATTGACTTTGCTTGTCAGAAGGTCCACAAAAGGAGCCTTGGTGGAGCAGCGGGCTAAAGCGCTGTTAAGTAGCACTTAGCTGCCAGCTGCCTGCAATTACTGCGAGTTCTAATCTCACCAGTCTCAAGGTTGACTCAGCCTTCCATCCTTCCGAGGTAGGTAAAATGAGGACCTGGATTGTGGAGGCAATAAGCTGACTTTGTATAGTCTCTGGAGAAGGGCAGCATATAAATCAAATCAATCAATCAATCAAGTGGATCACATGACCCCGGGACTGTTGTGACTCCGACCCCCGAGCCCATCGTATCGGAGGGAGAAGGCTTCAAAAGGGAAGGACTGGAGTTGGCCAGGCCTCCCTCTCCAGGACCCTCCTCTCTGGCAATGCCTCCGGTGTCTCCCGAAGGAGAAGAGATTGGCCAGGAGCCAGGTATCCCCGAGCAGTCGCAGTCGGACAGTGACGGAGATAAGTCTTGGCTGGATCCATGCCAGCATCGGAGAGACAAGCGCACGCAACAGAAAAGGAGGCGTGCCAGAGATTAAGCTGAGTCACTGGACCACACCCCACAGGGGATAAAAAGGTGGCCATTCAGGCTCTGTGACGGACAAAGCTAAACAACTAGCGAGTCGCATTGTATCTCTGAAACGACGTTATCTGCCTGCCTTGGATTTAATACGGACTGGACTTGACGATTCTCTGACTTTGTGTATTTGTTTTGGTTTATCTGACGGAGGAGGAACACCTCCCTCTGTGAGTAAAGTTCTTGGCAAGCAGCTACTGGGTTGCTGCCAATCCTGTTATCGAAGGAATTTATTGTCTGCAAGTTTTATTTAACCCCCGGCTGTCTGTTTGTGTGTGTGTGTGAGACGGGGACAGAACAGGGACACCGCAACCATCATAAATATGAGCTAGTTGCCAAGCGTCCAAATGTTGATCACAGGCTGCAAAGGACATACGTGTGAAAAATGGTCCCAAATCCAAGTTTTTTCAGTGACGTAATTTTGAACGGGTCATTAAATTAAATGTTGTTAAGTCAAAGACTTCCTGTATTTTCTTCAGACTAACCCCACCCCTCCCTAATCTTAATGGATTTATTCTCAAGGGGAGATATAGGAAGTTAGCACCCATGCCTCTCCTAGAAAAATGAAATATTTTAGGACCGGTGGCACGCAGCGGCCTCTCCGTGGGCACGTGAGCCGTTGCCCCAGCTCAGCTCTGGCGCAAATGCGCTCGCTCCTCCCGCTGGCCAGCTGATCTTCGGGTCTCTGCCGCACATGTGTGGGGGGTGGGGCCCATGCAGGGCGCTGCATGTGCATGCAGGGGCACACATGCGCAGGAGGCAGGGCACATGTGGGGGTGCATGTGCACACACATTGCATTTGGGGGGGTTTGCGCATGCTTTGGGCACTTGGTCCAGAAAAGGTTAGCCATCACTGTTTTAGGAGATATTAAAAGGGCAGAATATTTCCCCTAAAAGGGAGGCACCCCTTCCCACCTTTGTCAATGGGCCGTTAAGGCCTGGGCCAGTCTATTCTACATAACAAAGATCTACCTCCTTCAGGCAGAGCCATAGTACAGTGTTTCTCCAAAAATAAGACCCTGTCTTATATTTTTTTGAACCCAGAAATAAGTGCTTGGCCTTATTTTCGGGGAGGTCTTATTATTTTGGGGCGCGTGGAGCAAGATGGGGCTCCTCTTGCTGTCTTACCTGATTTCCAGCTCTGCGTTTAAATATTTTCGGGGAGGGCTAATTTTCAGGGGGAGGCTTATTTTAGCGCATGTGCTCAAAAGCCATCAGGGGATGTTTTATTTTGGGGGAAACAGGGTAAGAATTGCCCAAAGCCCTTTCATTACGTCATCACCCAGCAAGGGTCAACCAAGCCTGGGACACAGACAACCTATAAAGTTACCCCTGCATGGCTCCATGGGAGTCTGACAACCAATCAGAATATAAACTCAAATTCAAAAGCCCAGAGAGGGTATAAAACTCAGGCATTCTCAGCATTTCTTCCCTTTTTTCCCCCCTCTTCACCCAAGATCTTCAAGGCATGTGATCCTGTCCACCATTAAAACCATCTTTCCAAGCAGCCACCGTGTTTCCAGTGTCTTTCTCCCCACATTTCTTCCAACAGAGACAAATCAGCCTGCATGGGTGAACTCTCCAACCCAGTGAAACGCAATTAAATTCCACCTTGGGGGAAACCTGTAGGTGTTTGGAGAGTCCGGGGAACAGCGGAGAAGGAATGTCCTCCTGCCAAGCATAAAAGGATCCACTGAGAGGCAATCAGATTTCATTTGTAAAGTCAATATGCAGATTGAATGAAATATAAGGGGGAGGGGAAATTCTCCCAATTTCCCCTCCCCCTTATATTATATCTTATGTCTTCTAGTCAGGGGTGGGCTGTTGAGGGTTTGCAGGGATTCTGTGCAGTTCGGAGAACCCCCAATCCCACTCCTAGCTGGCCCCACCCACCCCTCCCCTCCCCTCCCCAACCCGGAGTCGCCACGTGGCCCGTTTTGGATGCAGGTAAGTGCAAGGCGTGTGCAGAGGCTCAGGGAGGGCGAAAAACAGGCCTACCGGAAGTTTGGGTAGTCCAGAAGTCCAGAGGGCCTCCGGAGCATGGGGAGGCTGTTTTTGCCCTCCCAGAAGCCCAAGAAAAGCCTCTGGAGACCAGGGAGGGCAAAAACGCCCCCCCCCCCGTGGTGTAGAAGGCTGACTAGGCCATGCCTACCATGGCCACGCCCACCCAGCAACCAGACAGAGAACCCCTCGCTAAAATTTTCGAAGCCCATTCTTGCTTCTGCTCCATCTGAATCTTTAGCTTCTAAGAGTGCGTTTAACAGGGGAGGTTTTTGCTTGAATTGTAATTAATATACAATTGATTTGCTTCCGCCACAAAAGCACAGATACACATCTGCGATGACCATGCATTTTTGATATAGCTATAGATATATAAAGATGAGTGGGAACAGAGAGACAACAGGAGGTGCAAAATGGCTGCAATTCGCATTCTTTCACCTTCTGCCGAAGGATGCTGTTGTCTTGTCTTATCTACATTGATTTGCAATTTCAACCCAATATAGTTTTTTTTATTTCCAGGGGTTATTTCCAGTGCGTCAGTTTTAAAAGTTAATCGTTTTTATTCGTTTAGACAAGGGCCTCTGGATTTCACAAGTGGCTAAAACTATTTTCATATTTACATCCATTAAAATTCAGTTGCAGAATCAGGCAGGGTTTGTATGTGTGTGTGTGTGTGTGTGTGTGTGTGTGTGTGTGTGTGTATTCTGAGGTTTTCGCGGGTGTTTGTATGTAGGTCTTTGGTTATTCGGGTTTTCTCCTGCGTAGAATTGGAAGTGACTTGGCCACGTTTCGACGAAGTCTCATTTGTCATCTTCAGGCTGGTGTTCTCGGCTTCGTGCTTCCAGGAGCAATGTGTGATTGCAGCTGTTTCTTCCTTTTAACTGCCTGTGGGGGTGTGAGTTGATTGGGTGGGAGCATGGCTGTGTTCTGATTGGGTGGAGGTGTGCTTTGATTGGTTGGGGGCCTGGCTGTGCTCTGATTGGATGGGGGGTTGGCTGTGCTCTGATTGGATGGGGGTGTGCTTTGTTTGGGTGGGGGCTTGGCTGTGCTCGGGTTAGTCTGAGTTGCAGGGGGATTTGAGCTGGTGAGCTGCATTGCTGTTGTTTGGCTTCGCGTTCATGGTCGTGCCACATCTTTTTATTCCTTATTATTAATTTTTTAAAAAAGCATAGGCTACTATTCCATTGTAAGTTTGTAGATGTATTGAGATCACATGACACTGGGACACTGCAATGGTCATAAATCTGAACCAGTTACCAAGCACCTGCAGTTTGATCCCATGAGAACAGGGATGCTGCAAAGGTCGTAACTTTGAAAAAACGGTCATAAATCACGTTTTACAGTGCTGTTGTAACTTTGAATGGTCACTAAATGAATTGTTGTAAGTCAAGAACTATCTGTAGTGGTTTCATTTTTTTTTCACCTCTTTGGGAACCTGAATTCTGATTTAGCTGCTGCATTTTTTCCCATATCTCAGTCATACCAACAGGGGGATTAGGGGACTGGAGGCTAAAACATACGATGAACGGTTGCAGGAACTGGGCCTGGCTAGTCCAGGGAAGAGAAGGACAAGGGGAGACATGAGAACAGTCTTCCAATATTTGAGGGGCTGCCACAGAGAGGAGGAAGGGGGTCAAGCTATTTTTCAAAGCACCCAAAGGCCAGACAAGGAATAATGGATGGAAACTGACCAAGGAGAGATTCAACCCACAAATAAGGAGGAACTTTCGGACAGTGAGAACAATCAGCCAGTGAAACAGAAGTTGCCTTCGGAAGTTGTGGGAGCTTCATCACTGGAAGCTTTCAAGAAGAGAATGGACTGCCATTGGTCAGAAATGGTATAGGATCTCTTGCTTGGGTGGGGGGTCGGACTAGATGATCTACACTGTCCCTTCCAACTCTGTTAATCTGAATCTATCTAAGATGATCACAGGCCTGGAGACTAAAACATACGATGAACGGTTGCAAGAACTGGGCATAGTGATTCAACCTGGAAACAAGAAGACATTTTCTGACAGTGAGAGCAATGAACCGATGGAACAGAAGTTGCCTTTGGAAGTTGTGGGAGCTTCATCGCTGGAGGCTTTCAAGAAAAGACTGGACTGCCATTTGTCAGAAATGGTGTAGGGTCTCCTGCTTGGGTGGGGGGTTGGACTAGATGACCTACAAGGTCCATTCCAACTCTGTTAATCTGTTAAATCTGTTAACAAGGCAAGGAGCCTGGTGGCGCGGCAGACTACAGCACTGTAATTAACATTCATCTGCCCGCAATTACTATAAGTTCAAATCCCACCAGGCTCGAGGTTGACTCAGCCTTCCATCCTTTCTAAAGTAGGTAAAATGAGGACCCAGATTGTGGGGGCAATAAGCTGACTTTGTATAAATATACAAAAGTATGAAGGCTATTGCTTAACGTATTGTAAGCCGCCCTGAGTATCCGGAGAAGGGCGACATATAAATCAAAAATAAATAAATAAATAAATAAGTGGCCAGGATGCTCAAAACACAAAAGGAGCTTCACTTGCCCTGCCTATAACTCTCCATTCCTCCGTGGTTTTCTCCTTTGGCAAAAACCTTCACGGAGATGACACATCAGTTAGAAACTGAGACGAGAAGGGATCCCTTCCCAACCGGAAGCTCTAGATCTCTCCGCCATGCGGTGAATCAAGGCCATCTCTCCCCTTGGGTCCAGAAAGGCAGATGCTGCCCATCTGGCTTCGTGCAATAAATAGACAGCTCTTAATTATTCATCGGTTAGTATGCAAAGCCAAGGAGCCTCGGAAGAGCAGCGAGAGAGGAATCGCACGGCACATGGCTCTCCCTCCCTGCCCATTACTTAAATAAATATTTCACGGGAGACAAAAAGCATGCATTTTTGAAAAGATCCTCTTGCACCCCTATTAGGCCTATGCACACACACTCCACTGTCTAGGAAGGCAGAACTCCCGCTGGGAATCAGTAGAACAGAAAAAAAAAAATCCCTGGAGGGAGCCTGCAACCTAATCTCTCGGCACACCATACCACAGTGCTGGGACTCATCTCCGGGGGATGGGTGTGATGAGTCTGCCTACCGAGATGAGGTGGACCAGTTGCTTTCGTGGTGTGGAGACAGTAACTTGGTCCTTAACACCAATAAAACCAAGGAGCTTATTGTAGACTGCAGAAGGAATAGATCAGACATCCAGCCCTTGCTTATCAATGGAGACCGAGTGGAGCAAGTGGTCAGCTTTACGTTTCTGGGTGTTATCCTAAAAGAGGACCTGACCTAAGGGGAGGGGGGGGCTCACATTGCAGCCCTGGTCAAAAGGGCCCAGCAGAGATTCTACTACCTGAGACTTCTCAGGAAACAGCAATTGAGTGGAAAAGTGCCGGTGACCTTCTACCGCTGCACCATAGAGAGTATTTCAATTTACTGCACCTGTGTCTGGTTTGCCAATTGCACAGTGGCAGAAATGACAGCACTCCAGAGGGTCAACGTCATTGCCCAGAGGATCATTGGTTGCCCTCTCCCCCTCTTTGGAAGAGCTTGCTAGCCCCCGCTGCCTTAAGAAAGTTCAAAACATTCTTAAAGATCCATCTCATCCTGGGCACCTTTTTTTTTTTTGAACTATTACCATCTGGCAGACGGTACAGGACAATAAAAACAAGGACGAATAGGCTGAAAAACAGCTTCTATCCCAGAGCAGTGACTATATTGACTTCTACTGTATATAGTGCAATAATTAATGCTATAGCAGAGGTTTTCAATTCAATTGTATAGAATGCGAAGGATGCGTGTTTGTGTTATATTTTTATAGTTATAATGTACACTGAAGATGGCATTTAATTTCGTTGTGTGAGGTGTAATGACAATAAGCTAAACTAAACTAAACCATTTCTCCACCAAAACTCGCTTCTACCCGTAACTGACCCCGTCTGCCAGGCGTTGACCTGAGCAGTACCAATTCGCAGCTTTGCCCAGAATCGTCCCATCGGAGGCAGGCAAGATAAACCAACATTTGCGTGTCAATTCAATCAGTGCTTTGCTAGTGTGTGTGTGTGTGTGTGTGTGTGATGGGAGCAGAGACGGGTTTGCGAAGGCTGGAAACAACCTCCCCGAATATTCTCTGGAGGAGCTGAAAGCTAAGATCTTCCCAGGTATTTTATCTCGGCACTTGCTACACAATACGCCATTTCATTTGGACATGTGTATTATGGACTATAGGCACATAACGCTTCTTGGAGCACTGCCTGAGAACGCTACGGCACCCGAGGGACTGCCGTGTGTGCCAGCAACCTCAGAGGCCACCGTCACACTAGACTGAGATGCTCTTCTTCATTTATTTAATTAGATTTTAGCCCCACCCGAATCCAACAAGACTCTGGGAGGCTCACAATTTAAAACAAACAAGAAAAAAAAAAGCTAGTACAATCCTGTTGTATTAAACAGAGGCATAGAATTAAATTCATGTGAAGTATTAGTGCCACTTGATCAATCCTTGGTGAGACCACACCTGGGGTACTGCATCCAGTTTTGATCACCACGTTACAAAAAGGATGTTGAGGCTTTGGGAAAAAAAAAACCAGAGAAGAGCAAACTAAAAGATGTTTAAAAGCCTGGAGAGTAAAACATACGACCAATGGTTGCAGGAACTGGGCACGGCTAGTCTAGAGAAAAGAAGGACTAAGGGTGACATGATAGCAGTCTTCCAGTATTTGAGAGGCTGCCACAAAGAGCAGGGAGTCAATTTATTTTTCCAAAGCACCAGAGGGCAGGACAAGAAACAATGGATGGAAATTAATCAAGGAGAGAAGCAACCTGGAATTAAGGAGAAACTTCCTAACAGTGATGACAATTAACCAGTGGAACAGCTGGCCTCCAGAAATCGTGGGCACTCCATCACTGGAAGTCTGAAATGATGTAGGGTTTTTTTGCTTGAGCAGGGGGTTGAATTAGAAGATCTCCAATCAATCAATCAATCAATCAATCAATCAATCAATCAATCAGAATAGAGCTGGGAGGGACCGTGGGGGTCTTCTAGTCCAACCCCCTGCTCAAGCAGGGGATCCTATACCCGTGATGGCGAACCTATGGCACGGGTGCCACAGGTGGCACGCGGAGCCATATCGGTGGGCACGCGAGCTCAGCTCTGGCAAACATGCGTGCACCAGCCAGCTGATTTTCGGGCCTTCTGGGCCCACCAGAAGTCAGGAAACACACTGTTTCCAGCCTCCAGAGGGCCTCTGGGGGTGGGGGAGGCCGTTTTTGCCCTCCCCAGGCTCCTAGAAAGGTTCTGGAGCCTGGGGAGAGCAAAAAACGGACCTACTGGGCCCACCATGCCATCGCGTGCCAAAAGTGGGGGGAGCACGGGGTGGGCGAGGCGCATAGAATTATGGATGTGGGCACATGTGCGTGTGACCCCACCGCATTCCCCCCGCTTTTGGCACGCGATGGCAAAAAGGTTAGCCATCACTGTCCTATATCATTTCAGCTCGGTGGTCCCTTCCAGCTCTATTCTGATTGAAGAAGGAAAACACCCAATACAATAATCAGTTGAAGAAACAGAATCCATTCAAACCATACGCTATGATCGCTATGCTAGTCAAATCCTCACGAGAAAAGGCTACAGATATCCGTGTCATGGTCCCCATTTTGACAATGTAGTGCTTTCTAGATGAGTAAGTTCACCCACACACCCACACCCCAGCTGCAGGTAGTGGGACTACCAGAGAAAGAGAGAGATGGGTCGGGGAAAGCTTTCAAAGTCACATTCGTTCGGCATGGCTGCTCTGAGCTGTGGCTGCTCTGGTGTGGCCAGCTGTTGTGCCTGTCGGCCACTGGCCCTCCAGCAGCCGAATCAGAGGAGGAGGAAGAGTCAGGGTCAGCATCAGGGCAACCTGGGACCTCTGAGGGGGAAGAGGGAATGGAGCTGGCAGAGAGAGAGGGAGAGGGAGACAAAGACGGACTCTCTTTGACCACTGAAAGGCAATGGTGCTGTGCTGCCCTGCTTCACACACACACACACACACACACACACACACACACACACACACATACACACACACACACACACACACACTCGGAAGGCACCCCCGTTGCCCAGGTCCGGATTCCGAGCTCAGCATGGCAAGACTCTCTGGGTAACCGAGTCCAACAGGCACACACGAAGTCCAGGAAAGCAGTCCATGATTCAGACGGGTTAGGATACACAACACAAGACATTGATAAGCCGAAGAGGAACAGATTAGATTAACAGAGTTGGGAGGGACCTTGTAGGTCATCTAGTCCAACCCCCCACCCCGACCAAGCAGGAGACCCTACAACATTTCTGACAGATGGCAGTCTAATCTTTTCTTGAATGCTTCCAGGGATGAAGCTCCCACAGCTTCTGAAGGCATCTTCTGTTCCACTGGTTGATCGTTCTCACTGTCAGGAAATTCCTCCTTATTTCCAGGTTGAATCTCTCCTTGTTCAGTTTCCTTCCATTATTCCTTGTCTGGCCTTCAGGTGCTTTGGAGAATAGCTTGACCCCCTTCCTCCTCTCTGTGGCAGCCCCATAAACATTGGAAGACTGCTATCATGTCTCCCCTAGTCCTTCTTTTCATCAGACTAGACATACCCAGTTCCTGCAACCGTTCTTCATATGTTTTAGCCTCCAGTCCCCTCATCATCCTGGTTGCTCTTCTCTGTGCTCTTTCTAGGTCACATAGAATAGGAGAAGAATACCCTGCTGATGACGTCACCTAGTCTGGTAATGAAACGTTCAGAAACTAAATCGAAACAAGCATGGAAAGCAAACCTCTGCCAAAATCTAAAACCTGAGCTACAAGTATTTTCTATTATTACAAGTACACAAGGCACAGAACTGAGCATGTTGCTCCAGGAATGCTCAAGTCCTCAGGGTGGGATTAAGTAGGCAACGACGGTGCAGCCTTACATGAGAGGTGAGGTTGCCTCCTCGTGGGTAGCCTAGCTGACGGGCATTTGTGCCTGCGTCCTCTCTGCTCTACATGTCCTTGGATCAGGAGGAGGTACGGATCCTCCTCATTGCTTGGATAGTACAGTGGTCTAAAGCCCTGTTATTAACATCAGCTGCCTGCAATTATTGCAGGTTCGAATCTCACCAAGGCTCAAGGTTGACTCAGCCTTCCATCCTTTCTAAGGTAGGTAAATTGAGGACCCAGTTGTGGGGGCAATAAGCTGACTTTGTATAAATATATACAAAAGTATGAAGGCTATTGCTTAGCGCATTGTAAGCCGCCCTGAGTCTCCGGAGAAGGGCGGCATATAAATCAAATTAAAAAAAAAATTGCTAACAGGCAGCAGCTGCTCCCAGTCCTGGCCTGGAGCCTTCCGGTCAACTTGTTGCAGTTCTCTGCCCTCGGCCTGTCCCTCGTCCAATAAACCCATCCAAGGCTGCTCCATCAAGCTAGCACTCTCCGAGCCTCGATCCTGACCAAGAATCGGCTTCACATTTTCCTCTGGAGACTCAAATTCATCTTCCGCCCTCTGAACTCGTATCCAGAGAGGAGTCCAGGGGTAGATCCATGATGGGTACTTATCATTTCACAACTAAGGACTGACTTAATGGTAATGTTATGGAATACAGCAGCATATGTAAGATGATCACTAGACTGTTCCTGTTAATAGCAGAGCCTGTATTCAGCAGTAACTGATAGCTGGGAATTGTCAAAACCTGTTCTGTCCCCGTCCCCCACATGCACAAACCCACACAGACAGACGAGGGTTAAATGACTGGCACACACGGAGGTTTCGTTATCAAGGCTTGGGCAGCCCTATGGGAACCGGCTGCCAAGTTCTTTACTAAACAAGTGTGGGGGGGTGTGTGGTATTCCTTCACCAGATAACAAACACGTACACACCAGCTGGGGAAAACACAGTCCAAATTCCAATCCTTGAAGCCGACTGAGGTTTGACACCAAGAAACTAACAAGAATGAAACTTTGTCCGTCACAGAATTCAAACTGCCACCACACTCCTTTATATAGCCTGTGGGGTGTGGTCCAGTGACTCAGCTAATCCCTGGCACGCCTCCTCATTTGCTGGGATCTTTTAGCACGCCGACGCTCACGTGGGTCCAGCCACAGCCTGTCTCCCTCATCACTTTCCGACCGATCGGAGACACCTGGCTCCTGGCTAATCTCCTCTCCTTCGGCCGGCAGCTGAGGAATTGCCAGAGAGGAGGGGCCGGGGGAGGGAGGCCTGGCTGGCTCCTCTCCTTCATGTTCGGAGCCTTCTTCCTCCGATGTGATGGCCTCGGGGGTCGGAGCCACAACAAAACCGTCAAGATTAGCCAACATGTCAAAAGCACCAAAGATACCCAAATCAAGGCCCTGAAGAGCACATGCGCTATTTCTTAAAATTACCCGCACTGCTGTTTTATCAGGGAAGATCTCTCATCAACAAACACACTTCTATTCAACTGCCTTCTTTCTTCCTTCCAGGTTTCTATTTTTAATTCAAAGAAAAGGATCCGATTCAAAAGTTCAGGCTAAGCTCCGAAAGGATGAGGCGGGCAGGGGGGTGCGGGGGGAGGGCAGGGCTGCCTTCTGTATGTTTCGCCACCAAATCCTGGAGCCCAGACAAGGCAGCGGAGAAGAATCAAATGAAAGGAGAGATAGAGAGCAAGGCTGGGACTGTCAATCCCTTGTAAAAAGTGACATATAGCTCCCCAGATCCATATAAGCTGCAAAAAGGAATTTATTCTGCTGTAAAAAAGAAATGTTACAGGACTTGGCAAATGGCATACATGGGAACTGCCAGCCTGCAGCTACGTAGGCGAATTGTCTCAAACTACTGGTTTTACCTCCCCTCTTCTCCCTCCCCCCCTCTCTCTCTCACACACACACATACACACACACACTTATTCTTCTCTATCCACCTCACTGGTCATCTTCCACCAACAAACAAAAATCAATCTATCAAAACCTGATAAAGTTTGTAAAGTCCTTTTTGCGGGTCAAACCTCAATCAATTCCTAATAGGCCCCCAACAGTTTAGAAGCTCTGGGAGCTGAGACCCACAGCTTACAGACACATTAACAGAGTTAGAAGGGACCTTGTAGGTCATCTAGTCCAACCCCCTGCCCAAGCAGGAAGCCCTATACCATTTCTGACAGATGGCACTCCAGTCTCTTCTTGAAAGTCTCAACTGATGAAGCTCCCACAACTTATGAAGGCAACTTCTGTTCCACTGGTTGATCATTCTCACTGTCAGGAAATTCCTCTTTATTTCCAGGTTGAATCTCTGCTTGTTAGTTTCCATCCATTATTCCTTGTCTGGCCTTCGGGTGCTTTGGAAAATAGCTTCATATAAAAAGAGTGATTCCCTTAACAAGGGTGGCAAGAAAAGTCATAAAATGAGGTAAAACTCACTTAACAAACTGTCTGATTTAACAACATAAATCTGGGCTCGATTGTGGCTGTAAGTGGAGGAGTATATGTAAGGGCAATAGAGTTCAGCTCCCCCAAACTACTGTGTAGCCCAACAGAATCTGATGGAAGAATTCTAGAGTGAAAAATCCCCCCCCCCCCCGTTGCTGTGAATGCAAAGAGAATCTGCTGATTTTTCCTCACAGAAGGCAAGGAACTGGCACAGAGAGGATGGTGCTGGGCTTCCATTGGCTTTGGAAGCCAATTGAGTGATTTAGGGTTGGGACTCAACATTCAGTCCAGCCTACCTCACTGGATTGTTGTGAATAAGGGGAGGAGGAGCTGTCCCCCGGGGAAAGGCATGAGAGAATTCTTGCATTAAAAAAAATGTAGGGTAGGGTAGGGTAGGGTAGGGTAGGGTAGGGTAGAGTAGAATAGAATAGAATAGAATAGAATAGAATAGAATAGAATAGAATAGAATAGAATAGAATAGAACGGAACAGAACAGAATACACCTGGAAGGGACCTTGAAGGTCTTCTAGTCCAGCCCCTTGGCTCAAGCCTATACCATTTCAGACAAATGACTGTCTAGTCTCTTCTTAAAAACCTCCAGAGATGGAGCACCCATGATTTCTGGTGGCAAGCTGTTCCACTGATCGATTGTCCTCACTGTTAGGAAGTTTCTCCTCAATTCCAGGTTGCTTCTCTCTTTGATTAGTTTCCATCCATTGTTTCTTGTCCTGCTAGGTGGCAACCACTCCCCTCCCGTTCATTCCACTTTCTTTCCGCTAAAGGTCAGCATAACTCCAGACCACCACCAGAGAGCAGCAAAAGCTCAGAGTGTTCTGTGTCGCTTCGCTGCCATCTAGTGGTCACCAAATTTCTGCACCCCACATGCAGTAAACTTACTTTTTATTTTTTTAAAAATGCATATATTTTACACACGACAGTTCACCATTTTTCCTCGATAGCTCCTAGAGCAAGAGCACTGAAAAATCTTTTATCCGCCTCACACCGAAATTTCCAACAATGCCTCTGGAAACTGTAAGGGCAACGGATTAAGAACGGTGAATCTTTCACCCCTGCTGATACAATATCTTTCATAATAAATGGCTGCTAATAGAAGCAAGGAAGAAAATGCAAAACAGGGCAGCCTCAAGATAAGTGGTTCAACACAGGACAGCAGGTATCTCATCTAATGGATTACCAGAGCGGAGATTAAGGAATGTTCCCATGTGAAGATGTTTCTAAATCAACTGGGATAACAGTAAATTCAATTCTCTACAAATCTACCTGGAGCTCTTTAGCCCAGCTGGATCCATGCCTCTGTGTATGCTGATGCTATTCTATATATATATTTCCAATGCTATTCTTCCCAGGCAGCATAGAAAGCAATACTTCTCAATCTGGACACTTTTAAGACGGAGATCCCCAAATTTGGCAGCTTTAAGACTTGTGGACTTCAACTCCCAGAATTTTCAATGCCAGCTGGCTGGAGAATTCTGGGAGTTGAAGTCCACAAGTCTTAAAGTTGCCAAGTTTGAAGGCCTCTGCTTTAAGATGTATGAACTGAGCTCTGGTGGCTCAGTAGACTAAGGCAGTTATTAACATCCACTTACATCTGCTGCCTGCAATTACTGCAAGTTCAAATCCCACCAGGCTCAAGGTTGACTCAGCCTTCCATCCTTTCTAAGGTAGGTAAAATGAGGACCCAGTTTGTGGGGGCAATAAGCTGACTTTGTATAAATATACAAAAGTATGAAGGCTATTGCTTAACGCATTGTAAGCCGCCCTGAGTATCCGGAGAAGGGCAGCATGTAAATCAAATTAAAACAAAAACAAACTCCAGAGTTCCCCAAAATTTGGCTCCTGGAAGCACGAAGCCGAGAACACCAGCCTGAAGATGACGAATGAGACTTCGTCGAAACGTTGCCAAGACACTTCCAATTTTACGCGGGAGAAAACCCGAATAACCAAAGACCTATGTGTGTGTGTGTGTGTGTGTGTGTGTGTGTGTACAGTTAATATCTCGGGTTTCTTCCCGTGTAATTGTAAACATATCCTTAAAAGGGTAGTAGCGACGTTTCGACGAAATCACATTCGTCATCTTCTGGCTGATGTTCTCGGTTTGGTTCTTATGGGCATTACATATATATATGTAATGCCAAACAGTTTACTCCTCTAATTTGCAGATCAGGAACGGGAATCAGATCCAATAAAAAAACAAAACAACAAGAATCCATTTCATACCTTCAGGGAGCAATGATCTGGAATGCAGAAATCCTCCCTCACCCTTCAGTGCGCGATGTGGGATTTAGGGACATGTTAATTTGCTCCCTCGCAATGGGATTTTATTGTTAATTTTATTTATTTAAAGGCTTGCGTTATAAAAATCCCAAAATTTATAATAATGGTTAAAAAAAAATCACATTATGAAAATGAAAACAATCCGTTAAGAAGACAGGGAGGAGAGGAAGCAGCTGGGAAAGTCAATGGTTTGGGGTTTTTTTTTTTTAAAAAAGGTGCTTTTTAAATGTTGTAGGATATGGAGTGCAATTGGAGGCAAAAGGCCACAGGAAAAGGGCCGTTAAGTCAAGCGAATGGAGACCTCTGTGAGGGTCTCCCCACTGGCACCAGAGTCCAGGACCCTCAGGCTACCTGGAGGGGGGACGGGACTCCAGATATTTCCATTGACAGAACAGGAACTTCTCTGAAGCAAAATTCTTTAACAGAGAATAATTTCTATCGATCCCAGCCCACTGGATGCTTTTTTTCATTCTAACATTTTATTAGATTATAGAATAAAATAGAAAAATATGAAAACAAATAGTAGGACACAGTGGGGAGGAGGAGGGCAAAAGAGAAGTGAGGAAGAAAGGGCGAGAAGAGAAGAGGGGAGAGAAGAGAAGAAAAAGTAGAATAGAATAGCATAGAACAGCATAGAATAGAATGTAGAGTAGAGTAGAGTAGAACAGAACAGAACAGAACAGAACAGAACAGAACAGAA
>WNWU01000060.1:2999584-3010146 GCA_012654045.1 Ptyas mucosa | reverse complement strand
TTCTATTCTATTCTATTCTATTCTATTCTATTCTATTCTATTCTATTGAGAACTAACTGGCTTAAGGCCAACTAAGGTACAAGGGCTCTGAGCAATAACAGCATCATGCTTTGCAAACCTGATTTGCAAACCTGATAAGGGTTTAACCTGTTATGCGAACCCCACCCCTCAAAAAGACCCAGCATCTGCCGCAAAAACAGGGTCTTCCTTACAACTTTCCAAGGAATTACTGCCTGGAATATTTCTTTCTTTTCCTTCCCCCAAAGTCAAACTCTTTGCCAAATCTTTTGCGCCGGTAGAAAGGATGCACAAAAAAATAACGGGGGATGGGGGAGAGAGATAAAATGAGCTAAATAATTATCCTGAAAATTACACCAAAGAGGCTTTAATTTCCTTTTTGATCCCTTGCCTGAAAGACTGCCTGTATAAGAGGACGTCTTTTCATCATTTATTCACCAGCAAGTGCATTTGGAAATCTGTCTGAAGTCTTCCCGGAGAGGAAGAGGCTGCTCGGTGAGAGAATTATTTTTATTGGAAGTGGGAAGAACCAGAAGGGCCAAAGCAGCAGAGCAGTGCTGAAAATGCTCCAAAAATGGCTTTCAGCTGAAATCCCCCCCTCCCCCCACTTTTTTTGCAAATATTACAGTGGTTCCTCCTGTAAAAGCAGGCCTTCTCCAGAATTAATCTGCTTCCCAAAAGATAGATAGATAGATAGATATTCATCAGGCTGCTTTTTCATCTTTAAGATCATATTCAAATGCCACTTGACTTTTTTCAAAGGTTCCATTTTCCAGCATGATTACCAAGCTCTACGCTGTATGTGTGTGTAATTGATTTCAACAACGGAATGTACGACTTTAAACTGGTAAACTGATTTAGCAAATTGAAATTGGTTTCCTTGACTGAAAGTTCAAAGAGGTTTCCCCCCCCCACCTTCCAATTGCTTCCAAATAATGAGGAATGCTGGACTATCTGAAGGACGCTTACTGGCAAAGTCTCAAATCTGAGTTGTTGTTTTTTAAAACAATGCTTTGTACCAATAAACTGTCTTCCAATTTGCTGAAAGTTTTCTTTGCGGGGTGGACAGGAAGGCTGGCAAAAGCTGGGCCTCTTCTGGGATATAACCAATTCCCATCCACCCTTCGGAGGAATTGCTTGTGTCATAGTTGAGTTTCTGCATTAATACTTTATGATAAGTCGAGTTCCATGAGGGCATCCGGCCCTCTCAATTCCTGGCAAATAGATGGGGAAGAAATGGAGATAATGACAGATTTTATTTTCCTGGGCTCCAAGATCACCGCAGATGGGGACTGCAGGTGAGAAATTAAAAGATGCTTGCTCCTGGGGAGAAAAGCCATGGCAAATCTAGATAGCATACTAAAAAGCAGAGACATCACCCTGCCAACAAAAGTGTGTATACTCAAGGCTATGATTTTCCCAGTTGCAATGTATGGCTGTGAAAGTTGGACCATATGAAAGGCTGAGTGCCAAAGAATGGAGGCCTTTGAACTCTGGTGCTGGAGAAGACTCCTGCGAGTCCCTTGGACTGCAAGGTGATCAAACTGGTCAGTCCTAGAGGAGATCAACCCTGACTGCTCTTTAGAAGGCCAGATCCTGAAGAGGAAACTCAAATACTTTGGACACCTAATGAAAAGGAAGGACTCCCTGGAGAAGAGCCGAATGCTGGGAACGATGGAGGGCAAAAGAAGAAGGGGATGGCAGAGAATGAGGTGGCTGGATGGAGTCACTGAAGCAGTCAGCGTGAACTTAAATGGACTCCAGAGGATGGTAGAGGATAGGAAGGCTCAGAGGAACGTTGTCCATGGGGTCGCAATGGGTCAGACATGAGTTCCATGAGACACAGAGATGGGCAAACCATGGAAAAAGAGGAATGTGTAGCATAGCCAGTCCTAGACACAAGAACAGTTTCCCCCGAATGCCATCACCCTGCAAAACAAATAATTCCCTCAACACTGTCAAATTATTCACTGTCTGCATTACTATTAATCTTCTCATCGTTCTTATCACCCATTTCCTCCCACTTATGACTGTATGGCTGTAACCTTGTTGCTGGTATCCTTAAGATTTATATTGACTGCTTCCCTATGACTATCACTAAGTGTTGTACCTTATGATTCTTGACGAATGTATCTTTTCTTTTATGTAGGCCGAGACAAATTCCTTGTGTGTCCAATCACACTTGCCAATAAAGAATTCTATTCTATTCTATTTTTAGAACAAGAGAAGCTTGGACCAAGGCTAATAAGTGTTGGCCTGAGCTCCATTCCCTTGTTATAATGGAGACTTGCATCTCCCCAATTTAACCTGCAGATTTTAGGCCAACCTTGAATTGAGCAGAGTTATTATTATTATTATTATTATTTATTAAATTTATATACCGCCCTTCTCCTGCTGGACTCAGGGCGGTGTACAGCCAAGTAAAAACATTACAATACAAAATTTAAAAGAAATGTAAAAGAATTATATATTATGGCCAAGGATTATTAAAATCTACCAATTAAAGCCCATTTTACAATTAAAAATCTGACAATTCTTGGCTGTCTTGGCAGGACCAGCATAGGAGCTGTCCATCAGCACCACAGCCAGCAATCTTGGAGCTAAAAGCTACCTTCAAGAAGCTGAGAGATGAGAAAGGGAACAAAACCCAAAGTAATGTTAGGTTTGTATCCCAAAAAGTAAGATAAACAATTTGGGGCAAAACTCACACTACAAATTTCTCACTTAGCATCATAAATTTTGGGCTCAATTGTGGTCGTAAGTTGAGGACTTCCTGTTATTCTATGTTCCAAAGTTTGCCAAGGTTGAGAAATCCCACTGGAAGGACCTAAATTAGGGATGCCAAACTCAAGGCCTGGGGGCGGATCTGGTCCATGGGATGCTTAGATCTGGCCCAGGCCGGCCTGGAAACAGCAAAGGACCGTCCCACGGTGCCTCTGCCACAAAAATGGAGCTGGGGTGGGCTGCGAGCTCCATTTTCACTAGTAGAGGGCTATCACAACGAACTAAAAACAAAAAAAAGGAGAACCATTTCCCCTTTTGCATTTGAGTATGGAAGAAGGGATGCAGTGGCTCAGTGGCTAAGACGCTGAGCTTGTCAATTGGAAAGGTCGGCAGTTCAGTGGTTCGAATACCTAGTGCTGCCTAACAGGTGAGCTCCTTGTCCCAGCTTCTGCCAACCTAGCAGTTTGAAAGCACGTAAAAATGCAAGTAGAAAAATAGGGACCACCTTTGGTGGGAAGGGAACAGCGTTCCATGCGCCTCTGGCATTGAGTCATGCCAGCCACATGACCACAGAGACGTCTTTGGACAGCGCTGGCTCTTCGGCTTTGAAACAGAGATGAGCACCGCTCCCTAGAGTCAAGAACGACTAGCACATATTTAATTTAATTTAATTTAATTTAATTAATTCAATTTATATGCTGCCCCTCTCCGAAGTCTCAGGGCAGCTCACAATACATTTTAAAAAATCATTATAAAAACATTTAAAAATTAAAAAAATTAAAAACATTAAAGACTCACTCATGCCATTCATGGCCGGATTTCACCAGATCGCAAGAGCGAGATCAACGACCCCAGGCCTGCCAGAAAAGCCAGCTCTTCCCCGCTTTTCAGAAGGCCAATAGGGTGGGGATGGCCTGGACCTCAGGAGGTAACTGGTTCCAGACAGCTGGGGCAGCCACAGAGAAGACCCTCCCCCGTGGGCCTGCCAGCCAACATTGTTTAGCTGAGGGGACCTGGAGGAGACCGACTCTGTGGGATCTTACCGGTCGTTGGGAGCTATGCGGCAAAAGGCGGTCTCAAAGATAACCTGGTCCTGAGCCATGTAGGGCTTTAAAGGTAATAACCAACACCTTGAATTGTGACCGGAGACCAATAGGGAGCCAGTGCAGCTCGCGGAGAATTGGTGTAATGTGGGTGTATCTAGACCCACCCACTATAACTCGCGAGGCTGCATTCTGGACCAACTGTAGTCTCCGAACACTTTTCAAGGGTAGCTCCATGTAGAGCGCATTGCAATAATCTAACCATGAGATGACAAAGGCATGAGTGACTGTGAGGAGAGCCTCCTGATCCAAGTAGGGTCGCAATTGGTGCACCAGGCGAACCTGTGCAAAGGGCCCCCTAGCCACAGCTGTCAGATGTTGCTGTAATCTTAGCTGTGAGTCTAGGAGGACACCCAAATTGCGAGCCCGTTCTGAGGGGGACAATTTCTCCCCTCACCCCCAGAACCAAGGATGGACAGTCAACATAGTCTTTAGGAGGCAATACCCACAGCCATTTGGTCTTGTCTGGGTTAAGTCTGAGCCTGTTGACTCCCATCCAGACCCTCACAGCCTCCAGGCACCAGCACATCACATCCACCATGTTCTATTCGCAGAACAAAGGCTAAGGAGGAGGCGAGGCAGGATAAACGTTTCAAACATTTATTGACTAACAATAACAGCTAACAGTGACTCGCTCTCTGCTTAGCTAACTACCTTGGAGAGCGAGCGTCATCTGAGGCATTGACAGTTCTTTTATAACCGGCTGTCAGAAGCTGGGCCAATCAGGAGCCTCCAATCTCCCGCCGGCTGCTTGCCGGCATACGGACCAATCAGATGCTCTATTGGCCGCTCGTGCTTGCCGTCCGTACGTAACACCCCTTTCTTCCCGGATGGCACAAGCATAATCTGCGAGGTAAGCCGGGCGCCTCCTGTTCCTTTCTGACCTGCGCAGCCTGCCCGAGTCAGCTGGAGTGGGATGACCACTTAGCGCTTCAGTAACTCCTGGAGACTGCGTTTCAACCTCGGATGGCAACTCGTGCGGCAGCATGGGTACGGGAACAACGGGTGAGTCTGTGGGTCCTTCGTCGTCGGGTAGAGGCTCAGGAAGTGACTTGTTCTCTGCAGCCGGGGTTCCAGCAGACCCCGGTGAGACCAACCCAGGTAGGGCTTCACTAGCGATCATCTCTTGTGGGGGCAGACGGCGGCGGCGCAGTTGGTCCACATGCCTCCGCCAGGTCCGGCCATCCCCCAACTGAACTCTGTATGACCGAGGCCCCGTAACCTCAATTATTTGCCCTGGCAACCAGCGAGGATCCCCCCCATAATTTTGGGCGTATACCCACTCTCCCTCTCGGAATGCACGGGCTCCGCCACTTGAGTCCAGGGGTTTTTCCGGACAATAATCAGGGTGTAAACGATCCAAATCTGTTCTTAACCGGCGGCCCATCAATAACTCAGCTGGACTGCGGTTTGTCGTAGGGCAGGGGGTCACGTGCTGCGTTAATAAGTAGGTAGTCATTCTAGTGTGCCAATCCCCAGGCCCTAATTTGACAAGAGCCTCCTTGGCCGATCGCACGGCCCTTTCAGCCAGGCCATTTCCGGCCGGATGGAACGGGGCCACTGTGACATGCCTAATGCCATGACGTGCTAAATAAGTTTGGAACGTGGCTGACATCAGTTGTGGCCCATTGTCAGTTACAATCACATCGGGAAGGCCGTGGGTTGCGAATACTTTTCTTAGTGCCCGGACTACTGCCTCTGCTGTGGTAGAAACCATTGCCACCAACTCAACCCACTTAGAATAGGCGTCTACAATGACCATAAAGGTATGGCCGTGGAAGGGGCCCGCAAAATCCAAATGAACCCGGGACCAGGGGGCCTTTGGTAACTCCCACTCCCTAGCCGGAGCCTTAGGAGGGGCTGAGCTGGTGCGCTGGCACTGCTGGCACTCTGCGACCCAGTGCGAGATTGCTTCATCTAACTTAGGCCACCATAGATAACTGCGGCCTAAAGCCTTCATCCGGGCCATGCCCGGATGGCCATTATGCAAAGTCTCCAGGACCTGCCGCCTTAGTTCTACGGGAATGACTACCCTGGTGCCCCACAACAGGCAACCTCGCAAGGTGGATAGTTCCTGCTGTCGGATTTTGTATGGAAGGAACTCAGAATCTAATCGCCCTGGCGGCCACCCCCTTCTCACCCAGTCTAGGACCTGGTGTAAGATCTTGTCTTTGGCGGTGTACCACGCGACGTCAGCAGCAGAAACCGGACTCTGTCGGTCGTCAATCTGAAGAATTGAGGAGGCAGGAGCAGGGTCGACGACAGGAACAGGAAGGGGGCATCTGCTGAGTGCGTCAGCATTCCCCAAGTCCTTACCAGGGCGGTGGGCAAGATGATAGTTATAGGCCGCCAGGAACACGATCCACCGGGTCATACGTGGGGACAGGATCTGCGGGGACTGGCGATCGCCGGCCAGAATGCCCAACAGCGGCTTGTGATCTGTGAAAATGCGAAAAAAACGTCCATATAAATAATCATGAAAACGTTTAACGCCGGCCACGATGGCCAATGCCTCCTTGTCGATGTGCCCGTAATTGCGTTCAGCGGCAGAGAGAGTTCGGGAGTAAAATGCGATGGGGGCCTCAGTCCCGTTAGGTAGCTGGTGGCTCAGAACGGCCCCCACCCCGTAAGGAGACGCATCGCATGTCAGAGTCAATGGGAGTTCGCTGTCATACTGCACCAAAACGGAGTCAGATGTGAGTAGTTTTTTTACAGCCCGGAAAGCATCGGCCTCCTTGCGTCCCCAGGTCCAAGGTGTTGCTTTATCCAGAAGGCGGTGAAGTGGCTCGGCGACCGTTGCCTTGTGATGTAAGAATATATTATAAAAGTTCAGGAGGCCTAGGAAGGCTTGTAGTTCAGCTCGGCCGGAGGGAGGTGGTGCACTTTGGATGGCTTGCACCTTTGCAGGTGTTGGGTGCAGGCCGGCAGCATCAATGAGGTAGCCCAAGAACTCCACCTGCGGCACCCCCAATTTGCACTTGTTGGGCTTGAGTTTGAGTCCTGCTTGACGGAAACGGGATAACACGGCACGGAGGCGGGTGATGAGGTCAGCTTCTGTTGTGGCGGAGACGAAAACGTCGTCAAAATAAGGAATGACGCCTGGCAATCCGTGCAGCAGCCGTTCCATTAAGCATTGGAAAATGCCTGGGGCGACGCAGACCCCAAATTGCAATCGTCGACAACGGAATGCCCCCCGGTGGGTTACAATTGTCTGGGCATCAGCGGTGGCGGAGTCCACCTCCAATTGTTGATATGCTTGCGCCATATCCAACTTAGCGAAAATTGAGCCACGGCCCAACGAGTGGAGGAGGTGGTGCACTACTGGAACAGGGTAGGGGTGAGCCTGTAAAGCCCTATTTATGGTCGCCCGATAGTCCGCGCAGATGCGGACAGAGCCATCAGATTTTATAGGGGTGACAATTGGTGTCTCCCACCTTGCGTGATCCACCTGTTCTAGAATCCCTTGCTCTAAAAGTCTATCAATTTCCTTATCGACTTGAGCGCGGAGTGCCAAAGGCACCCTACGTGGCTTAAGTCGTATTGGGGTGACCTTGGGATCCAAATTGAAGGAGATGGGAGTACCTGTATATCTGCCAAGACCCTCACTAAATACGTCTGAGAATTCTGTGAGCAAGTCAGAGAATACATCAGAGGAAGTTGCATGGATACCGGTAATAGATAACCCTAAAGCGTCAAACCATTCTAATCCCAATAAACTGGGAAGCACGCCATTAACAACTATTAAATTAAGGCGGCCACTGAACCCCTTGTATTTAACCCTAAAACATCCTGACCCTAAAACTGGAATGTAATTACCTTGGTAGTCGCGAAGCCGGAATGTACAAGAGGCTAAACGCCTCTTTGACATCGTGGGCACCAGTCGTTTAAGAGTGCTCCAAGAAATAATCGACACTGACGACCCAGAGTCCAATTCCATTTTGCATGGCTGACCCTCTATTAGGACTGTGAGGAAAATTTTCTTCCTCAACCCTGACTCTGCCTGACCTATAATTGTTTCTGGGTGGCAATCACCCCGGTAAACAGTAAAACATTCTTCCTGACTCTTACTCTGCCTATTCCGGGGTTGATAATTCCTGTTAGATCTAAGAAAACTATTATTAGGGTTATTATTGTTATTATTATTAGTCGGCTGGCTGGATTTACAAACCCTAGCAAGGTGGCCTTTTTTACCACATCGCCTGCAGTCAGCATTTCTGAACCTACATGCAGAACGGGAATGATTTCCTCCGCACCCTGCACAGGGGGCTTGAGTTCTATTTCCTTCAGAACTCCCTCCTTTCTTACGAATTGCTTGGAGACGACTTACATCTTCCTCGCCCTCTGACAGCTGGTCAGACACGACTTCAGCCTCCTCGTGGTGAACCGTGGCAGGGTTTTGGGACACCAGCGGGCTGAGATTTTTCCTTATTTCGGTGGCTGACAGAACAGACAATTCAGAGGCTCTAGCCTCATCTATAGCTGTTTGCAACGTAATATCCGTCTTAGCCAAAAGGCGACGTTGCAATCGGATATCCCTGACCCCGCATATTAACTGGTCCAAAAGGATATCCTCCAAGTAATCTCTAAAATCACAATACAATGCGGCCGCCCTTAACGCTGCCACATATTGGCTAATAGTTTCCCCCTCTGCCTGAATGCGGTGCCGAAACGCAAAACGTCTGGCCACTCGTGAGGGGAGAGGAGCATAATGGCTCTTCAAAATAGCTAACAAAGTCTCCCAGGGTACATCGTGGACAGTCCGAGGCGCCAGTAGCGCCCTGGCTGTCTCGAACATCTCATGGCCACAAACACTGAGGAAAACAGCTAACTTCCTATCCTCTGGCAGGCTTTTATAATCATTTGCGGTGAGGAAACAGTTAAATCGATCTAAGAAGGAATCCCAGGTCTCCACTGCCTGGTTGAAAGGCGCGAATGTAGATAGGGTGGACATCTTCTGGAAGACAGCGTCAGGCTTTAGAATGGGCGACGTCTCATCGCAGTGACTCAGCTCCGTGCTTCAGCTCTAAAAGTGGCTTCGCTCGACCTGCCGCCTCAGGGTAATCCACAACCCTCGTCGCCAGTTGTTCTATTCGCAGAACAAAGGCTAAGGAGGAGGCGAGGCAGGATAAACGTTTCAAACATTTATTGACTAACAATAACAGCTAACAGTGACTCGCTCTCTGCTTAGCTAACTACCTTGGAGAGCGAGCGTCATCTGAGGCATTGACAGTTCTTTTATAACCGGCTGTCAGAAGCTGGGCCAATCAGGAGCCTCCAATCTCCCGCCGGCTGCTTGCCGGCATACGGACCAATCAGATGCTCTATTGGCCGCTCGTGCTTGCCGTCCGTACGTAACACACCACATCACTGAATTGATGCGGGGTAGAGATATACAGCTGGGTATCATCCGCGTATTGCTGATACCTCACCCCGTATCGTCGGATGATCTCACCCAGCAGCTTCATGTAGATTTAAATAGGAGGGGAGAGAGGACCAAGCCCTGAGGCACCCCGCAAACGAGGGGCCTAGGGGTCGACCTCTGTTCTCTTACCAACACCGACTGTGACCAACCAGAGAGATAGGAAGAGAACCACTGGTGCCTCACACTCCCAGCTCCCTTAGTCATCCCAGAAGGATACCATGGTCAATGGTATCGAAAGCCTCTGAGAGGACCTCCCATCTCGGGCTCGCCAGAGATCATCCATCAGCATGACCAAAGCAGTTTCAGTGCTGTAGCCAGGCCTGAAGCCATCCGTTTCCTCCAATGACCGCAGGAGCTGAAGTGCCACCACTTTCTCTACAACCTTTCCCACAAAGGGTAGGTTGGAGACTGGATGAAAGTTCTTTAATTCTGCTGGATCCAGGGAAGGCTTCTTGAGGAGGGGCCTTACAACCGCTTCCTTTAATGGTTGCGGGAAGGCCCCTTCCCTCAAAGACGCATTAACTAAAGCCTGGAGCCAGCCTCGTGTCACCTCCCTGCTGGCCGAAACCAGCCAGGAGCGGCCCAGGTCCAACAATCAAGTAGAGGAACTCATCGCTCCTACAGCCTTGTCCACTTCCTCAGGAGTCACAGGCTCAAACTCATCCCACACAACGGGACTAAGACCCGCCCCCATCATCTTGGTCAGAATTGCCCAATCAGAGTCCAGATCCATCCGAATCTGAGCGACTTTATCCGACAGAAACTGCACAAACTCCTCAGCTCTACCCTGCAAGGGCTCCTCCACTCCCCCTACATTAAGGAGGGAGAGAGTCACCCTAAATAGGGTGGCTGGGTGCAAATCCGCGGATGCAATAAGTGCGGAAAAATGCGAACGTTTTGCCACCCGTATCGCCACTAAATAAGTCCTAATAAAGGCTCTTAAGAGTGTTCGGTCAGATTCGGAGTTACTGGTCCTCCAGCGTCGCTCTAGACGTCTCTTCTGGCGTTTCCTCTCCCGGAGCTCCTCGGTAAACCAGGGAGCTTTCCTGGATCCACTGCCATGGAGAGGTCGCAAAGGCGCAATCCGGTCTTTATGTTGCCTTTACCTTTATGGAAGGAGGGACAGGAAAGGAGGAAGGGAAAGAGGAAAAATGAAGAAAAAGAAGGGAAGATGGGAAGAGAGCAAGGAAAGAGAAATAAGGAAAGAGGGGGAGGAAGAAGAAAGGAGAATGAAGAGGGAAGGAAGGAAGGAAGGAAGGAAGGAAGGAAGGAAGGAAGGAAGGAAGGAAGGAAGG
>WNWU01000060.1:2974634-2990252 GCA_012654045.1 Ptyas mucosa | reverse complement strand
TAGGCATGAAAGTCGGTTGGGTGACTTTGGACCAATCACCAAGAGACGGTGAGTTCTAGTCCTGCCTTGGGCATGACAATTGGTTGGGTGACTTAGGGCCAATCACCAGGAAATGGTGACTTCTAGCCCTGCCTTAAGCACCAAAGCCAGTTGGGTGACTTTGAGCCAGTCCCCCTCTCTTAACCCAACCCACCCTACAGGGTTGTTATGGGAGGATTAAGGAGTATTAGGTATATTTGCTGCCTTGATTTACTTGTAATAAAAGGTGGGATAAAAATCTAATAAATAAATAAGTACGGTAGTTAGAAAAAGGCTGGGCAGGGCTGCCTGGTAAATCACAGCTCCCAAGAGCCTTTGTCCGCCTTCCTGCTTAAAGAATTATTTGCCTCTCCGGTAGCATGAGGTAGGAAAAATAGCAAAAGCCCTTACTTGTGGTTGTGAAGGCGCCACACAGGAGGCTGTGGGGACCTGTCCTGATTTGATTTGACTTGCAGATTCAAGATTCCAAGAGGATATCATTCGATCGGAGTTTCAAGGGCAAAGGGATTCGATTCCAGCTTATTTGAGATGCAAGATTTGATTCGGGGGGAAAAGAAGAAAAAACAACAACACCAAATTGTGTCCATTGCTATCATGGGGAAGGCATCAAAACGCCTGCAATGACATTTTGGCAGAACTGGATGAAAACTGCAGAGAGAGTAGACTCTCCAGAGGGCATTAACCCTGCCAAGTTTCAGCTGGATCTCTTTGAGGGTTATATTGCAATAAACATTTGAAGCGTTCCCCCTGCACCTCTTTTAAGGCAGAAATGCCAGGCAGGCACAACAGCCTCCCAATTGCACAACAAAGAGCATCAGTTGTGCTGCATCAGTGTGGCAAGTGGCCTCTTCCAACTTAGAAAATGAGATTTTGCAGGAGGAGGTTAAAAGCCCTTCTTCTACTTGTTCTTCTGGACAGGGGTGGGCTTCAAAAATTTTACCAAGGGGTTCTCTTCCTGGTTGCTGGGTGGGCGTGGCCATGGTGGGTGTGGCCTAGTCAGCCTCCTGCACCATGGCGGCGGGGGGGGTGTGTGTTTTTGCCCTCCCCAGACTCCAGAGGCTTTCTTCGAGCCTCCGGGAGGGCAAAAATGGCCTCCCCGGCTCCGCAGGCCCTCTGGACAGGCTCGTTTCCGGCCTCCCCGAACTTCTGGTAGGCCCGTTTTTCATCCTCCCCAAATCTCGATGCATATCCTGCACTTACCTGCATCCAAAACAGGCTGTGTGGGGACTCCTGGGAGGGGCAGGTGGGGTAGGGCGGGGCCAGACAGGAGTGGGATTTGGGGGGTCTCCGAACTGCACAGAATCTTAGCTAGAGGAAGGCTGAGTCAACCTTGAACCTTGGTGTTGTGACTCCGACCCCCGAGCCCGTCGTATCGGAGGGAGAAGGCTTCGAAAGGGAAGGAGAGGAGTTGGCCAGGCCTCCCTCTCCAGGACCCTCCTCTCTGGCAATGCCTCAGGTGTCTCCCGAAGGAGAAGAGATTGGCCAGGAACCAGGTATCCCTGAGCAGTTGCAGTCGGACAGTGACAGAGATAAATCTTGGCTGGATCCACGCCAGCGTCGGAGAGACAAGCACACACAACAGAAAAGGAGGCATCCCAGAGATTAAGCTGAGTCACTGGACCACACCCCACAGGGGATAAAAGGGGGTGTGGTGGCCATTCAGGCTCTGTGACGGACAAAGCTAAACAACTAGCGAGTCGCATTGTATCTCTGAAACTACGTTATCTGCCTGCCTTGGATTGAATACGGACTGGACTTGACAACTCTTTGGACTTTGTGTATTTGTTTTGGTTTATCTGTCGGAGGAAGAACACCTTCCTCTGTGAGTAAAGTTCTTGGCAAGCAGCTAGTGTGTTGCTGCCAATCCTGTTATCGAAGGAATTTATTGTCTGCAAGTTTTATTTAACCCCCGGCTGACTGTTTATGTGCATGTGTGAGACGGGGACAAAACACTTGGTGAGATTCAAACTGCCAAATTGCAGGCAACCGGCAGGCAGCAGAAGTAGCCTGCGGTACTGCAGTCTAACCCTGTGCCACTGTGGCTCATTACCTTAGATGGGGAAGATGGTGGGGGGGGGATCCATTCCCAATCAGGCACATTAAACTGGGCTATTTGGACTTCAAATGTTTAACAGAACCCATTCCAAGAACTTCACTGAACATTACGGAGGTGTTTTTGTGTATGAGATGGGAAGTCTGTAAAATTGCATTTGCTTCCTCCATCGTTGCCTTACACAAGGAATGCGTGCAACTGGATTTTTTTTTTTTTTGTGGGGAGGTATCTTTGAGCTCTTTACAACCTGCAGCAAACAATGAACTCAACTCATTACAAAGAGAAATGTGGCATTCGTTGGAATTTGCATGAGAAAGCTTCCTTGGTGGACTCATAGAGGATAATTTCACTGAGCGCCCTCAGATTCAGAAACGCTTTTATTACAACTGCTTTGATTCAGCCTGAAAACAGAACACGGAATAACAGAAATGGAAGGGACCATAATGGTCTTCTAGGCTAACTCTCTGCTCAAACAGGAGACCCTATACCTGTGATGGCGAACCTATGGCACGTGTGCCACAGGTGGCACGCGGAGCCATATCTGCAGGCACGTGAGCTGTTGCCTTAGCTCAGCTCCAGTGCACATGCGCTTGACGGCCAGCTAATTTTCGGCTGGCCCTGCCCACGCCACCCGTCCCCTCCCAGGAGTCTCCACGTGGCCCATTTTGGATGGAGGCCCTGGGAGGGCATTTTCAGCCTCCAGAGGGCTTCAGGGGAGGGAGGGAGGCCGTTTTTGCCCTCCCCAGGCTCCAGGAAAGCCTCTGGAACCTGGGGAGGGCAAAAAACAAGCCTACTGGAAGTCTGGAAACGGGCCATTTACGGCCTCTGGAGGCTTCAGGAAGGACTGCTAGGCCCAAAACGGGGTGTGGGGGAATCGTGCGCAGGGGGCGGGGCATGGGGGGCATTGAATTATGGGTGTGGGCGCATGCGCATGCGACCTCCCCCTGCACTCCCTCTGCTTTTGGCACGCGACGGCAAAAAGGTTAGCCTACACCATTCCGGACAAATTACTGTCCAATCTCTTCTTAAAAACCTCCAGTGATGGAGTACCCACACCTTCTGAAAGCAAGCAATTCCGCTAATTGATCTGTCAGGAAATTTCTCCTTGATTCTAGGCCGGACCTTATCCTTGATACTCTTCCATCTGTTACATCTCGTGTGCTTTGGAGATACGTTGACCCCCTCTTCCCTGTGGCAGCCCCTCAAGTACTGGAAGACTGCTATCAGGAGCCTGAGTGGCATAGGAGGCTAATGCCTCCTACTAAGGCAGCATTTAATATCCAGCTGCCTGCAATTACTGTGAGTTCAATTCTCACCAGGCTCAAGGTTGACTCAGCCTTCCATCCTTTCTAAGGCGGGTAAAATGAGGACCCGGTTTGTGGGGGCAATAAGCTGACTTTGTATAAAATATACAAAAGTATGAAGGCTATTGCTTAACGTATTGTAAGCAGCCCTGAGTCTCTGGAGAAGGGCGGCATATAAATAAGAATTTTAAAAAAATAATAAATCATGGCATTCCTAACCCTCCTCTTCATTAGACTGCAACTCTTCTTCGTATCTTTTAGCCCCCAGTCCCCTAATCATCTTGGTTGATCTTATCTGCACTCTTTCTAGAGCAGGGGTGTCAAACTCAAGGCCCACAGGCCGGATCCAGCCCATGGAGTACTTAAATCCGTGGGGCCAGCCTGAAAATATCAAAGAATTGGCCCACGGTGCCTCTGCCGGCCAAAATGGGCCACATGGAGGACATGTGGAGGCCCGTTTTTGGCTGGCAGAGTGCTGCTGGAGGCTGTGGAGCAGTGGTGAAATCCAAATCTCTTTACTACTGGTTCTGTGGGCGTGGCTTGGTGGGCATGGCAGGGGAAGGATACTGCTAAATCTCCATTCCCACCCCACTCTGGGACCAGCCAGAGGTGGTATTTGCCGGTTCTCCAAACTATTCAAAATTTCCGCTACCGGTTCTCCAGAACCTGTCAGAACCTGCTGGATTTCACCCCTGCCGTGGAGGGTGAAAACGAGGCACAGGGGGTCACGCATGGCCCCCCGTGCCCTGTTTTGCTCGACAGGGTGCTGCAGGAGGCATCCATCCCTTCTACCCCCACTGTGGCCCCCATCCCCTCCACCCCGGAGAACTATAATGCTGATCTGGCCCTCAAAGAAATCCAGTTTGACACCCCTGTTTTAGAGTCTTAACATCTTTCTTTATGTCGTGGTGACCAAAACTGGGTGCAGTATTCCAAGTGTGGTCTTACCAAGGCCTTATAAAGTGATATTAATACTTCATGTGATCTTGATTCTATCCCTCTGTATACGCAGCCTAGGATTGCATTGGCTTCTTTAGCTGTCGTTGCACACTGCAAGCTCATGTTTAGATGGTTGTTTACCTGGTCGCCATGTTCCTTGTCACAAGTTACTGCTGTTGAGCCAGGTACCAATTATACCTGTGCATTTGGTTTTTCTTTGCGTACTTTTCTCACCACTGAATTGCATTTTGCTAGATAGGGCCCAATGTTACAAAGGTCCTTCTGGATGGGGTCAGTGACAATTGGCCACAGCCAACTCGCCATGGCCAATTCGCCACGGCCATCTCATCACAGGACAAGTGGCTGTGAGACAAGAGTTACATTAATATCAAAGAACTGGTGGAATAGAACCATTAAAGAAACGATGCAAAAGGAAGGACAAAATGAAATGTGAATGGCAAAAATTAAAATGATTTTTATTTATTTTAAATAATTAAACAGAATTGTTAAATTGTCCTGCAATGAGGTGTCTTGCGAAGAGTTGGCCGTGGCAAGTCTGTCCACTGGAAGTTGGTTGTGTGAGTTGGCCGTGGCGAGTTTCCCACAGCAAGTTGGCTGTGGCAAGTTGTCCCATTCCCATCTGGGTGTTGTGTCTTTTTTCTAAAGTGTTGGCAATTTCACCCAGCTTGTTGTCATCTGCAAATGTGATGTGTTCTATTCCCCACATCTAGATCGTTTATGAATATGTTGAAGAGCACCAAGACAGAACCTCGGGGTAACCCACTGCATGCTTCCCTCCATGCAGATGTAGTTCCATTGAGGTCTATACTTAAGTGTGGTTGGTCAGTAAGATGGGAAACCATCTTGGGGTGATGCTGTCCATCTCACATTTTTCTATCATACCAAGAAGTAGGTTGTGGTCTACTTTGTCAAATGCCTTACTAAAGCCCAAGTATACTACTGTCTATCCAACAACATTTCCTTGGTCTGCTAATTTAGTCACTTTGTCAAACAACCAAGGTCATATTTACTGTAAAATTAAAATAAAAGAATAATGCCACTCAGAGCCTGCACAAGCAACGGAAGACCCAGTAGAAACAGCTGACAGTTGAACTAATTAAAATAGCTTGTTTCTTTATTCTCATTGCCAAACAGTAAAATAGCCTCCAAAAGCAGAGACAGACTCTGTGAAGCAGAGAAGCGGTGAAGGAAGCCCTGAGAGTTGTAGTATCCTGGTCACATGAGAGACCCACCATACAAAATACAGGCATTTGAAACCAAAGCTGCCCATCAATGCAAATTGCCTAATTAGTATTTTGACTGGACGGTATGCATAAACTGAACCTTCTCTCAGTGAAGCACCACATTCCATAATATGGGGGTGGGGGGAGAATCCTCTTTCATAGAAGAATGGAGTTGAAAGGGACTGTTCTGACCCAGCTCCCCAAACACGACAAACCCTCTGACATGAATTCAAAAGATTGCTTTATTAAAAGCGCCGGCAGCCCCAGCAAAAAGTTTCTCTCTCACCGCAGGCTAACAAGTCTGTCCAGCAGGGAGATGAATAGTTGTCTGCCACATCTATTCATCTCTACCCCCTGCCTTTTAACCCCAGAGCTAAGGGTGGGGTTTCGCGAGCAGCAATGGCTCTTCCGTCCCAAGGACCAGCCCATAGATTTCCACTGCTCTCCTCTCCTCTGCCTTCTGCGCATCCGCGCATCAGGCACTGAACCCAGCTGTTCCTCCTCTTCCTCATCAGCCACCTCCAGACCTGGGGACTGTTGACTCTCCATCTGAGGGATGATGGGCAGCCCAGGCTCCACCTCTGTCTCTCTCTCTCTCTGCCAGCTCCATTCCCTCTTCCCCCTCGGAGCTCCCAGGTTGCCTTGATGCTGACCCTGACTCCCACGCCTCCTCCTCCTCCTCTGATTTGGCTGCTGGAGGGGGCCAGTGGCTGATAGGCCATAACACAGACCACCAAGGCCCTCACTGGTCTACAGTCTCCTTTTGGCCAACTCTATGTCCAGAATTTTCATCTGTTTTTTTAATTTTTTTAATTTATTTATATGCCGCCCTTCTCCGGAGACTCAGGGCGGCTTACAATAGCCTTCATACTTTTGTATATTTTATATAAAGTCAGCTTATTGCCCCCACAATCTGGGTCCTCATTTTACCCACCTTAGAAAGGATGGAAGGCTGAGTCGACCTTGAGCCTGGTGAGTATTGAACTCGCAGTAATTGCAGGCAGCTGGATGTTAAATGCTGCCTTAGTAGGAGGCATTAGCCTCCTACGCCACTCAGGCTCCTATCTTTTGTCAACATTATGGTTCCAGTCTCGTCAGATCACAACTTTTGTGATGCCCAGCTCGGCGGAAGACACAAGTGATGTAAACCTCCTTAAGATAAGCCGATTCAGTTCTGTTTGCTACCAAGCCTACTTTTCAAACCCCTGTTCATCTCCTCACAGTGGCAAGAAGACAAAAGGCAGACTATTGCCAGAGGCTCTAGGACAACTTCCCATGGCCAACTCATTGTGGCCAATTTGCCATGGCCAACTCAATGTGGGAGAGCTCGCCTTGGCCAATTAGGTGCAGGATAACTTGCCGCGGGACAAGAATTACAGTAATATCAAAGAAATTGTGGAATAGAATCATTAAAAAAGAACGCTAAGGGCGGGACAAAATGAAATGTGAATGGCAAAAATAATAATATTTCAATTATTTTAAATAACTAAATTGAATTGTCAAATTGTCCTGTGTGCAAATTGGCCATGGCAAGTTGTCCCACTCCGACTGCGTGATGTGAAAGACAAGACATGCAAACATTTAATAAAAATTCTATTTCAACATTTTGGGAGAAATTTGCAAAAAGCTACACATCCGTGGGGGGGCGGGTGGGAAGAACGTGACAATCCACCATGGATGGGTCCTTGATGTGATATGGCAGAATGAAGCTGGGTTATTGTATTCGACTCCCTGAATGCATCCTGTTCAGTTGTCCATGTCCACCTCAAACTAATCTAATGTTAGTTATGAACAAGGATGTTTTAAAAACACACACAACCAAAACCTTCTATGAACTGTGCTGAAATAAACCTGGAGTTTGCTGTTGGGTGAAGGCCGATGTACGCAAAATTCCACTAGCGTGCCTTGCCCACGGAAATATATTCAATGAAAGCTCTTGGGCACTTCAAATGAAGCCTTCCAAGTAAAGAGAAGATGAAAGGAAAGCACTGTGTGCTGTGAGACATTTAAGTCTGTTCATCTAATAATTCACATCGTCTAGCCATCATTGCTGTGATATAAACAAGTTAATGATACATTATCAAAGCAATGGCTAGATTATGCGGTAAATCACTAAGGCGGTGAATCTCATTATAATGGAAATGGTTGCAATGTTTAGTCAATTCAAAAACAAACAAACAAAAACACACCACGTCAAAACACGTCCTAGTGATGGGGACATAAGGGTAGAGAGGGTTTGAAGTGAATTTCCCATAGGACAACTCGAAGAAGTAGTGTAAGATTGGAAGACATAGAGAGACCTGGCTCATAGAATTGCTGTCAGGTCTGCCATCTTTGGTGTGGCACCTTGCTGGCATCCTGAAATCAAAGGCTAGGAGGGAGGGGGACATGGGGAAGGACAAATGGGCAATCAACCTGCATGTGTACATGATGGGAAATTGGCAGGGGGGAGGGGAATGACAGCTCGACAAAGAGTAGGGGTGCTCAGAACGAGTTTGTGCCAGCATCCAAGGCCGTGCACCCTGAGAAAGAATGTGGATTATCTCAAACATCTCAGCGTTCTCAAAACACCTAGGTGAATCTTCATTGGCTGAAGACAGACTGGTCATGGGGTGGGGGTGGGGGGCGAAGGGCTGGGATGTGGGGAAATTTTCTGTATCTTTGGCGCATGGGAAATTTAGTTCTAGCCTGACTCTGCTGCACCCAACATCTTTTAGTAAAAGAACGCATCACTTCAACCAAATGGAGTTGAGGGTCTTTCTTTCCTAAGAGACCAGACTTAGGCGAGTCTGACAATCGCTAAGCCTGACACGACTGAATGGATAACATGGTCATCAACATAAAACACCCTTGCGTGTATGTTAATTCAGAAATACATTATACTGTGCTCAGTGTCTCTTTATCCTACATAAATACAAGATTATGATTTTAAACTTGCTCACATTGGAATTTGTGTTCTTTTTTCCCCCAGAAGGATAATTTTTGTGCCAGATACAGAGCTGGGGAGAGATTCCATATTGAAGAAAGTTTTTGAACTTGGAGAACTGGAGGTGGAGAATAGTTTTTTGGGGGAGGGGTCCCCTCCCCTCCTCCTCCCTCTGCTCCCCATCCCCGCTGCTTCCCTATGGAAGGGAGCAAAGCCTTTGTCAGCTCATCCATTACAGCAACACACCTCTTCCTCGTCTTGATTTCCTTTCTCTTCCCGTGAGCAAGAGGTTGCAAAATTACCCTTATTCTTGTTCTAATGCGCGAATCACACAGGAAAAAAAAAAAACCTGACAAAAGAAACCCGCAGAGCTAAAAGACCCAGAATGGTCTTTTGGAGGAATGGGGATGACAAAAAACAAAATAAAAAATGCTGCACTCCAAATGCCCGTGGATAACAGAGTGCAAGAGATGCCGGCAGGAATAGTTATCAAGAGTAGCAAAAGCGGCAATTTGATTGCCGGGGACCGAAGAGAAGCATCCAACTTGGAAAGGCCTCCTCCGGGCTCCCGCTTAACTCGGAAAGCTTCAGCCCAGTTAGAAATGGCCCATTCAAAGGGTAATTGGACACCTGCTTCCTAAGCCTTGCTACCCAGGGGTGAAGCTAGGAAAGAGCTTGATGAATAACAAGGAACCGAGGCCCTGGGAAACCCACTCTAAGACAGCAGGGGGAATGGAAAATAAGCAACTACCAAGCCAGAGAAGGCCACAGCTCAAGAAGTGGAAAGCAAAGTTGGAATCATGGTCGCTGCTCCCAAAAGTCAGCCTTCCAGGGACCCAACCGGATGAAAAGTGGCCTAGATTCCCACCAGTCTACTTTAGAGATACTTCACAGGAAGTCTGAGAGAAATGTTGGGCGCATTCCAGCTTAAACAAATGCAAACATGAAGCCAACGATCAGCATGAAGGTGCTCTTTCAAATCTCCAAGTCACAATTCCTCTCCATTTCTTGCATGGAAAGATCCTAGAGACACTGAAAATAAACTGGGGAAGAAAGCAACTTCTGTTCAGTTGGTTGATTGTTTTCACTGTCAGAAAATTCCTCCTTATTTCCAGGTTGAATCTCTCTTTGATGAGTTTCCATCCATTGTTCACATGGACTCCCCCTTAAATATCTGCCAGGCTTTGAACAACAATTCAAATTCACATCGGCCCCTCCCCCCCCTTTTCCCAGTTCTTATCCAGAAGGTCAAGTTGTGAGTTGAAGCCCCCATACTCATCCCTCATCCCTCTCCTGTGAGGCAGACAGACAAGTTCCTATCAGAACCCAAGATCTCAACCTTTGGGAAATGGAGTTGCTGCTGAGTTTGGAAATTCAGGGTAGCCACATTAAAAAAAACAACAACAACACTGATATAAATACTACCAACTCCAGACAATTCACTTTGAAGTAAAGCACAGGGAAGTCGCCCAGATACATCTGGTTGGGCTGGCAATTCTTAGGGGCTGGTGGGGAGCATGCGAGGGACACCTTCCCACATGGGTGCCATAAAAGGCAGTTTTGGCACCTGCGTAAATTGGCTGCTGGAACAGATGTGGCCTATATCACCTAAATCAGGGATGTCAAACTCGATTTCATTGAGGGCCAAATCAGGGTTGTTTTTGACCATTGAGGGCCGGGAGAGGGGCGTGGCCAAGGAGGGCATGGCCAGCTCGATGTCACTTGTGCTGGGGGCACCTGCGGTGGCCAACTGCTAAGGCAGGATTTGTCATAGCTACAAGGGATATTTTAAATCCCACCAATTAAAAGGGAAAAAAAAACCTGGCCTGGCTTCTGGCATGTCACAACCCAGTGCCTGTCCATGGACCGGGGGTTGGGGACCCCTGCACTAAGCCATGAATTTATTTTATTTATTTATTTATTTTTATTTATATGCCGCCCTTCTCCGGAGACTCAGGGCGGCTTACAATGCGTTAAGCAATAGCCTTCATACTTTTTGTATATTTATACAAAGTCAGCTTATTGCCCCCACAAACTGGGTCCTCATTTTACCCACCTTAGAAAGGACGGAAGGCTGAGTCAACTTATGAACCATATTTATTGAATAAATCCAAGTCCTGAACTACCATTCATGGCTTTATGATGGCTTGTCTCATGCGATGAACAGGCGCGATGTGTTTCGCGTAAACCCAGCCAAGTGCTTCGTAAATTCAGACTTATCAGAGCTAATCTCAGTAAGTAAAGGGTATTAAACTGGAACGTCTGGGGTGAAAATACTGCTGTGGGAAGGAGCTCTAGCCCTCTCCTAGGAGAATGAGATACTTTGAGAAATATTAAAAAGGCAGGGTAAAATATTTCCCCTAGAAGAGAAATAAAAATCTTAAGGGAGACAGAAACTCAGAGCCCCAGCTCCCTGCTCCCAAGCAGATACTAAGCTGAGGCCAGTTTTTAGAAATGCAGATTTGGTAATCCATTACTCCCTGCAGGAAGGCTTGAACCGAGGTAGGATTAATCCTCAGCCTTAATAGGAATTGCCCAAAGCTCCTTCATTGCGTAATCTCAGTTGCACCACAACCTCTAAGCCTGGGAGCTCAGACAACCTATAGAGCCAGCTATGACCCCTACGACAGCCCATAGAATACATGTTCTTGCACAGGAACAGGAAGCTCAAGTGCGAAGCCCAAGAGAAGGTATAAATACCCCGCTCTCTCTCCACTCCATGTGGTCAGCTGCACAGGACCTCAAGCTCATGTGGTCCTGCTCCACCATTAAACCATCTTTCCAAGCCGCCTCCATCTTTCCAGTGTCTTTCTCCTGGCTTGGAACTGAACCAGATGGATATTTCTCCAAACACTTCATAGACCTCCCAGCAGGCATGTAGATAGTGTCTCAGCTCTGGGTGAAAGAGAAGGGAGGTGGAGAGGACTGAGGTTGAGCTGCACCTAAGGGAGGCATGCTAGAGCTGCAGTCTGAAATCAGTTTGCAAATGGTCGCTTTCGTTTGTAACTAATTTCCCTTTGTAAATCAGGAATCTTGGAAAATTCACCTTTTGAGGACAGGTGGTCCTCGCCTTTCGGCCACAATTGAGCCCAAAGTTTCTGTGGTTAAGTGAGTTTCACCCCCATTTTCTCGCCTTTCTCGCCACGGTTGTTAAGCGAATCGCTGCAGTTGTTAAGTGAATCTGGCTTCCTCTTTGATTTGGCCTGTCAAAAGTCACTTTTTTTTCCAGCGCCGTTTTAACTTTGTTTTTGTTTTTTATATAAAAGCTTTTTATCTTTATTTCTCATAAAACATATATAAATGTACAATCTCTTTAACCATTCTTATCACGTCTATTATCTTTTAGTTTCCATATTGGTTCATTCTTCATCCTAAAACTTTAAAATACATTCAGAGTTGCTCTTCTACCATTCCGTATCTCTTTTCTTCCACAACAACCATTCCTCTCCTTCTCCCCCCCTTACCCTTCCCTCCCTTCTTCTATTCTTTTCAACTTTCTTCTTTCCTCCTCTCCTTCCACTTCTCTCCTTCCCCTTCCTTTCCCCCGCTCCTCCCCTCTTCCTCTCTTTCTAACCCACTCTCCTAGTCTTATTTTCCCTCCCTTTCTTCCTCTCCTTTTCCCTTTCTTCTCTCTCTCTCTCTCTCTCTTTCTTCCTATTTTAACTTTGAATGGTCACTAAAAGAACTGTTGTTAAATCGAGGACTACTTGTACAATTGTTTCTAGATAGTTTCGCTGACAGGAGGAAAAAAATAGCACCAAACTGGGCCAGAGAAATCAGCCTTTAAAATGCCACAGAATATCCATGCTGGCACACCTCCTGTTGTATGTTGCTCCAGAAATAGATTACTTGCCAGCTTTCCATTATCCTGATGCCTTTCTTGCAATGGTGGAATTCAATTTTTTAAAATTACCAGTTCTGTGGGCGTGGCTTGGTGGGCGTGGCAGGGGAAGGAAGGATACTGCAAAATCAGAGGTGGGTTTCAGCAGGTTCTGACGAACCGGTAGCAGAAACTTTGAGTAGTTCAGAAAACCGGTAAATACCACCTCTGACAGCCCCTGCCCCCATCTATTCTCTGCCTCCCGAGTTCCAGCTGATCGGGAGGAAATGGGGACTTTGCAGTAACCGTCCCCTGCCACGCCACCAAGCCATGCCCACCAAACCATGACATGCCCACCAAGCCACACCCACAGAACCGGTAGTAAAAAATTTTTGAAACCCACCACTGTGCAAAATCCCCACTCCCTCCCCACTCCAGGGGAAGGATACTGCAAAATCCCCATTCCCTCCCCACTCCTGGCCAAAGGATACTGCAAAATCCCCATTCCCTCCCCACTCCTGGGGGAAGGATATTGCAAAATCTCCATTCCCACCCCACTTTGGGGCCACTACCGGTTCTCCGGAACCTGTCAGAACCTGCTGAATAGCACCCCTGCGTTCTTGCCTGAAAATGTAATACCGATAGATATAAATTTAAAGGTTCACATGCTGACTCCAGACATGTGAAGAGAAGTGCGTAATTAAGTGTGAATTTTCATGCATGGAAATGTTTGCCGTAATATCACCTCTGGTGTTTTCTACCTGTCACTCGGCATTCAGTCGGTGGCATATTTCAGCTCTAAGTACTAATTAATTAAGGTGATTGCTACTGTGGCGGATGATGGGCTTATAATAGACTTTATCTGCAGCTAAGAGGGAGTGGCAAGAGATTACAGGGAGCTTAAACGCTCTCCTAATTGAGCACCCATGGAAACCTCTGGATGCTGTGTAAACGGCCCTCTTGTCCCCTCCCTTCCCTGAGGATGGAAGCATCTGAAGCAACAGAAGTGGCTAAGCAGGGCCTTGAAACTGTCAGGACCTTCAGTTCCTCACCCTCTGTTAGTTCTTGAAAGGCGCAAGCAAGCCACTGGCAGTAGTAGTAGTAGTAGTAGTAGTAGTAGTAGTAGTAGTAGGGGAAGTAGGGGAGATCATTTGTGAAATTCCACCAAAATAAGACCACGAAGGTGGTGAAATGGGGGTGGCGGGGCGAGTTGCAACTCAGCAGAGTCCTGCCGAGATCCCATCGATTGCAATCTCTGAATCAGAACAGAGCTGGAAGGCGGGATGGCGAACCTATGGCATGTGTGGGCACAGGTGGCACGCCGAGCCCTCTTTGCGGGCACCTGAGCTGTCAACCCAGCTCAGCTCCACCGTTCATGCCCGTGCGCCTCCCGCCGACCAGCCATTTTTATTATTATTATTATTAAATTTGTATACCGCCTTACTCCCGAAGGACTCAGGGCGGTGAACAGCCAACAGATAAAATACATATAATACAAATGTTAAAAAACCATTAAAATACAATTAAATAATTTGGCCCAGAAAACAAAATTCAAAACACCCCGAATTTATAAGACAAATTTAAAATTTAAAAGTTAAAAGCAGTTTAAAAGAGAGGTTAGGCCAGGCCGGCCTGCTGGAATAGAAATGTTTTGAGGGCACGGCGGAAAGCGCGCAGATCCGGGATCCTCCGTATCTCCGGGGGGAGCTTGTTCCAGATGGCGGGTGCCCCCACAAAGAAGGCTCTCCCCCTGGGGGCTGCCAGTCGACACTGTTTGACCGACGGCACCCTGAGAAGCCCCTCTCTATGGGAGAGTACTGGTCGGTGAGAGGCTACTGGAGGCAGAAGGCAGTCTCGTAAGTACCCTGGTCCTGAGCCATGGAGCGCTCTAAAGGTGGTAACCAAAACCTTGAAGTGCACCCGGAAGACCCCCGGGAGCCAGTGCACCTCACGTAGGAGTGGGATCACATGGGAGCACCACGTCGCTCCCATAACCACCTGCGTGGCCGCATTCTGGACCAGCTGGAGCCTCCGGGTGCTCCTCAAGGGGAGCCCCATGTAGAGAGCATTGCAATAGTTTTTTGGGTCTCTGCAGTGCATGCACGGGGGAGGGCGCATATGGGAAATGCACGTGTATGGATGGGGGTCACACGCACATGCACGGGGGCGGGGGGGTCACACAGACATGCGTGTGGGGAGCATGGAGGCTGCACCTCCCTGTGGCCCTTTTTTGGTCCCTGAAGGCTGCAGTGAGGCGGGAGGAGTGTGGGGAAGAGGGGCACGCATGCATTGCCTTATGGGTGCCCTTTCGGCACACAACGACAAAAAAGTTAGCCCTCACTGCCCTACACCATTTCAGACAGGTGGCTGTCCAGTCTCTTCTTAAAAACCTCCAGGGATGGAGCGCCCACAACTTCATGAGGGAAGTTGTTCCACTGGTTAATTGTTCTCACTGTTAGGAAGTTTGTCACATCCCATTGGTCAAACGACATTTATGACTTTTCCACACATCCCCCCCCCCCCCCCCCCGAAAGTGGTGTTTATTTCTAGTTTTCAGCAAAAACCGCCCCATAGTCAAAAAATAAAATAAAAATGAGTTTGCTTAATGACAAGAGTGTTGGGTTAATGACAGCAGTGTTAGCAACCACCACAGAAAAGGTTTTTTTAAAAATTGAGCGGGCTCATGTGATGAAGGTTCAGTTATGGTTGTTAAGCCGAGGGCTAACTATCCTTCCAACTGCAATAACCTTTTCAACTCATCCACAGATCTCAGCCCCATCTCAGCATCCGGACTATCCCTTAACCCTGGGATATTTTAGCAATACCAATAGCCCTTAGACTTCTATACCGCTTCACAGTGCTTTACAGCCCTCTCTAAGTGGTTTGCAGAGTCAGCCTCTTTCCCCCAATAATCTGGGTCCTCATTTTACCCACCTCGGAAGGATGGAAGGCTGAGTCAACCTTGAGCCGGTCAGGATTGAACTGCTGGCAATGGGCAGAGCTTCCGTACAATACTGCATTCTAACCACTGCGCCACCAGGGCAGAATAGAAATAGAAATAAAGAAACAGAAACAGAAGAAATATAAATAGCCTATTGCCCCCAACAATCTGGGTCCTCATTTCACTGACTTCGGAAGGACGGAAGGCTGAGTCAATCTTGAGCCTGTCAGGATTGAACTCCTGGCAGTGGGCAGAGTTTGCGTGCAATTCTGCGTTCTAACCATTGAGCACCATGGAAGGAAGAAAGGAAGGAAGGAAGGAAGGAAGGAAGGAAGGAAGGAAGGAAGGAAGG
>WNWU01000060.1:2947493-2961540 GCA_012654045.1 Ptyas mucosa | reverse complement strand
CAAAATTCCCATTCCCTCCCCACTCCAGGGGAAGGATACTGCAAAATCCCCATTCCCTTCCCATTCCAGGGGGAAGGATATTGCAAATTCTCCATTCCCACCCCACTCCAGGGGAAGGATACTGCAAAATCCCAATTCCCACCCCACTCCTGGGGGAAGAATATTGCAAAATCTCCATTCCTGCCCAAGTCCGGGGCCAGCCAGAGGTGGTATTTGCCGGTCCTCCGAATTGCTCAAAATTTCCACTACCGGTTCTCCAGAACCTGTCAGAACCTGCTGGATTTCACCCCTGAACTTCTTGGAGCTCTAGAAGAAGATTGGACAGCCATTTGGCGAAATAGCATAGGGGTCCTCCTGCCTGAGCAGGAGGTTAGACTAGAAGACCTCCAGGGTCCCTTTCCAACTCTGTTATACTTTTAGAGGGGGTACAAGCAGCATCCACCACAGATTGCTTTCTGGGAATGAGGTCTTTCAAATTACTGAGATTGTTTTTTGAAAGCCTCCACGGGGGTGCTTCAAAAGCTAATCCCTAGCGGTTGTTTAATCTTGCCGTAGACACTCTATCTATTTATTTATTTATTTTCCCAATGTTTTATTTGTTTTATTTATATAACATTCAATTTTCATCAAACAGCGTGCCGTCTGGGTACAATTATGTTTAAGTAGTCATAATACAAAACTTCGTTGTGGTACTCCTCACCATGATATTGATAATATAATAACATAATAATATAATAACAATAATACTTAACATCGTCTTCTTTAACAACTCTCCACTTAAACATTTCATCTTTTTTAAATCTCCTCCTTTCTGTTTCTATTGTCAAGCCATTGATAAGAGTATGTCCCATGTCAAATAATACTCAGTTGCTTCTTTATCCTTAATAGCCAGTGTTAATCTATCCATTTCTGCGCATTCTAATATTTTCTTAATTACATTCCCCTCTGCCGGGATCTCATCATTTTTCCATTGTTGCGCAAATACAATTCTAGTTGCGGTTAGTATATGCAAAATCAAATATGTAGGCACTCTATTTATTAAAAAGAGCAAAACAATGTGAATTTTTCTTTGATTTTGATGGGCATACTTTTGAGTCTGTTTAGAGAATTTAGCATAAGCATGCCTCTTTCAAACATAATTCCTATTGCCCTCTAACTGAAAGAGTGAAAACAAGTAGCCCTTGTCCAGGGGTCAGCAACCTGTGGCTCTGGAGCTGCATGTGGCTCTTTCACCCCTCTGCTGTGGCTCCCTGTTGTACATTTCCACCCCGGACCACCCCAACGATGCCCTTGAAGTGATGTCCCAGTACCTGGGGGCCGTATGGATCTGGATGGGGAGAAACAGACTCAGGCTCAACCCATCCAAGACCGAGTGGCTGAGGTTTCCGACGTCCCGATATAGTCAGTTGGTGCCATCACTGACTATTGGGGATGAATCACTGGCCCCCAGGGAGAGGGCTCGCAACTTGGGCGTCCTCCTGGACTCACGGCTGTCTTTAGAAGAGCACTTGACGGCCGTGACTAGGGGGATTTTTTATCAGGTTCGCCTGATCCGCCAGTTGCGTCCCTTTCTAGATTGGGACTCTTTACACACGGTCACTCACGCCCTCGTCACTTCCCGCCTAGACTAATGTAATGCTCTCTACATGGGGCCCCCCTTGAGGAGCACCTGAAGGCTCCAACTGGCGCAGAGTGCGGCCACGTGTGGTTACAGGAACGACATGGTGTTCCCGTGTGACACCTCTCCTGCGTGAGCTGCACTGGCTCCCGGTGGACTTCCGGGTGTGCCACCTTTAGAGTGCTCCATGGCTTAGGACCTGGCTATTTACGAGACCGCCTGCTGCCACCAGTGGCCTCCCACCGGCCAGTACGCTCTCATAGAGAGGGGCTCCTCCGGGTGCCATCGGCCAAACAATGCTGACTGGCGGCCCCCAGGGGGAGAGCCTTCTCTGTGGGGGCACTTACTATCTGGAATGAGCTCCCCCCGGAGATATGGAGGATCCCGGACCTACGCACCGTCTGCCGCGCTCTTAAGACCTTTTTATTCCATCAGGCTGGCCTGGCCTAATTTCCCTCTTTTTAATAATATAAATTTTAATTTGTTTTAAATTATTGGGGTTTTTTAAAATTTGTATACGGCCAAATTATTTAATTCAATTTTAGTCTGTTTTAAATGCTGTATTTATGTGTCTTAATTATGGCTCTTCACCGCCCTGAGTCCTTCGGGAGAAGGGCGGTATATAAATCAAATAAACTCGAAACTCCCTGTTGCTCAAAATATGTGTCACAACCACCAATATGGGACACCACCGGCACATGATTCATTGAGCTTTTCAACCCCAGTAGGCCAACCATGGATAAATCCAAGAAAAGAAAAGTTTCAGAAGAAAACAGAATGTTTAATTCAACTACATAGGCTAGTTTTGTGGCTGCTCAAGGCACGGGAAGGGTTCCCGGTGTTTTCTTTTCTGTGGGAAATGGGTCCAAATGGCTCTTTGAGTGCTTAAGGTTGCAGACCCCTGCCCTAGTCTTACGACCACAGATGAGCCCAACATTTCTATTGTGAAGCAAGACCTTTTGTCAAGGGAGTTTTGCTCCATTTTACGACCTTTCTTTGCCACCGTTGGTAAGTGAATCACTGCAGCTGATTAGTTAGCAACCTGGTTGTTAAATGAATCCAGCTTCCCTTGCCTTTGCTTATCCCGGGACACTTGCAACCGTCATAAATACGAAACAGTTGCCAATCATCTGGATTTTGATCATGTGACTATGAGGATGGCGCAAAGATCGTAGCTGCGACAAACGGTCATAAGTTGCGTTTTTTCAGTGCCGTCGTAACTTTGAACGCTCACTAAATGAACTGTTGTAAGTCGAGAATCTGTATTCTACTACTTTCATCTATGAAATCCTTTTTTCTACCCTGTTTTCCCGAAAATAAGACCTCCCCCTGATAATAAGCCCAATCGGGCTTTTGAGCGTATGCGTTAAAATAAGCTTCTCCCCAAAAATAAGCCCTCCCTGAAAATATTTAAACGCAGAGCTGGAAATCGGGTAAGACGGCAAGAGGAGCCCCATCTTGCTCCATGCGCCCCAAAATAATAAGACCTCCCCAAAAATAAGGCCAGGCATTTATTTCTGGGTTCAAAAAAATGTAAGACAGGGTCTTATTTTTGGGGAAACACGGTAATGTGTGTGTGAGAGAGAGGCCCTCTGTGTCAGGTTTCGATGTCGTCTCAAATAAATTGCATTTCTAAACAAATAGTCTTTGATAAAATCATTCATTTCTTGAGCACAACAATCTGTCCCCGACTCTGTCGTAGCCAACACTAATTTCCTGCCCCCAAACCCTCCCTATCCTTTGGCCTCTTCTCTGCGTCTCATTGGCCATCTTCCAAATCATTCTCCCCATCTCTACTACTTCAGCTCACAGGAATGTCCCCCCTCCCATCCCATCTCCTAGGGGATATTATCTCCAAGGAAAACAAGTAGGTGAAAAGTCAAGCGTCTTCTTCTCCGTCTTATGTCAGCACTGGAGTGAATGTAGCTTGGAGTGCTGACACTCTGATTTGGAAGCCCCACAAGCTGGCTCCCTCCCTCCCTAAAATTAAGAGCGGATGACTGTTTCAATAAAGCCAGGCAGAGGCCTCAGTAGCGTCCAATGCAAACAACTTCAATGTGATAAATAGAAGCCAGTCAGGGAAAAAAAAAAGCCCAAATGTTTATATGGAACTCAAATAGACTTGTCAAGCAGTAAATAAAAGCTTGCAAAAGGCCTCCCCACCTGACAGAAGCGCAGGGAGTTTGGAGACAGAGAGTGACAGGAATACGGCAGGCAAACAGAGAAAAGCATTTCCCCAAAAGAGCTGAAAGGGGCCGGTGGCCAGCGAGTGTAAAGATGCGGGTACAGGAGCACGAACTTGGTTTTTGGAATGGAAGCAGGAAAAGCAGCTTTCTGAGCAAAAGCACTCCGTTCGGCTTGGGAACCCAAGGAATTCCTGTTTAATGACCTGTGGCATGTGCCAAAGATATGGGGAGGGTCCCAAAAGGCTGTAGGCTGACACTCAGCTGAACCTTAAGGCTGGGTTAACACAGTGGTGAAATCTGAACTGGTTTACAACCAGTTGGCTGGCTGCGCATGCGCGCCGCGCGCCAAACACACACTGCATGAACGAATCCACAGTGGGCACCATACACCAAATGCGAGATGCGCGCACGCAGTGCACACCAAAAGGAGGCATGGGGTAAGTAGGACAGCATGCGCGGGGGAGTGATCAGCTCTGGCGCACTTTTTTTTTTTTTACTTTTAAAAGCACTTTTTTTTTTTTACAACCTATTCGGCCGAACAGGTTGTAAAAAAAAATGCTTTTATTTAATTTTATTTTTTTTATTGAAAAGTTTTAAACTATTTTTACAAACAAACAAATCCCTCCCCTTCCTCCCCCCTCCCACTCCCCTCTCCCTCCCCTCCTCCCCCCCCCCCCCCGACTTCCCAGAGCAGAATACAGGGTATGGATTTAGCATCTTTAGACAAACATAATTATCCTTAAACTAGTAAACTTGTCTCCCCCTAGAACAGTGATGGCTAACCTTTTTGCCATCGCGTGCCAAAAGCGGGGGGAGCACGGTGGGGTCACAGGCACGCGTGCCCACATCCATAATTCTATGCGCCTTCCCCCCATTTTTGGCACGCGATGGCCCAGTGGGCTCGGTAAGACTGTTTTTCACTGTCCCCAGGCTCCAGAGCCTTTCTAGGAGCCTGGGGAGGGTGAAAATGGCCTTCCCCACTCCCCCAGGAAGCACTCTGGAGGCCAGAAACAGTGTGTTTCCTGACTTCTGGTGGGCCCAGAAGGCCTGAAAATCAGCTGGCCACCGCACTCATGTCTGCCGAAGCTAAGCTCGTGTGCCCATCAATATGGTTCCACGTGCCACCTGTGGCACCCGTGCCATAGGTTCGCCATCCCGGCCCTAGAAGTTTAACTCCACTATCAATAACGTAATACATCAATAAACTAAAATTCACTCAAACGCTATTTGATATTTTCTTGTGTGATACTTATTCTGAATATAATCAATCCATCTTCTCCACTCCGATATATATCTTTCTTGTGTGTAGTCCTTCAAGTAAGCTGATATTTTCGCCATTTCCACTAAATTCGCTACTTTCAGTATCCACTCTTCAATAGTAGGCAAAGCATCCTTCTTCCAATTTTGCGCAACCAACAACCTAGCTGCCGATAATAAGTTTAAAATCAGCTTAGTCTCTAGTGATGTGCAGTCCACAGTGATACCCAGCAAAAATAATTGCGGAGTAAATTTCAACCTTTTAAAAAAAAAAATATTCTGCATCGCCCACCAAATTTTTATCCAAAAAGCCTTGATTTTCTTGCAAGCCCACCATAGATGAAAATAAGTGGCATCCTCACAATCACCTCTCCAGCATTTAGCTTGCACATTTGGGTACATACATGACAATTTTTTTAGGATCTAAATGCCATCTATAAAACATTTTGTAAAAGTTTTCCCTTAGATTTTGTGCTTGCGTGAATTTAAATGTTAAAAAAATGCTTTTAAAAGGTAAAAAAAGAGGCTCTGACGATCGTGAGGCACAGCTGTGATCATCAGAGACTTTTTTTTTTTACTTTTAAAAGCAAAAAAGCAAAACCTTCTGCGCATGCGCAGAGGGTACAAAACACATTACTTCCTGGTTAAAACCAGGCAACCGGGTGGGTGGGTGGAGCCTCGCACCGCGATCGCTACCGGTTCTCCGAACCACCCGCCACAATCGCTACCGGATCGGGCAATCCGGTCCAAACCGGGAGCATTTCACTCCTGGGTTAACAGCTGCCACATCACCACATTCAAAGAAGATGCAAAATTCAAACCATCTTCCCCCCCACCTTTATTATCTGAGATTTTGAGACGTTCCGGTTCGAGGCGATTCGAGCAACTCCCTCAATTGGTCAGTGAAATCAACTCTTGAGATGCATTTTGCTCATGCATCAACAGTTTCACAGATGCGGCTACAGGTAGAAAGCCCTCTCTTGTTGATGTCACATTACTGCGAGGTGTTGTAGCCCTCTACAGATGTTCTGTTCTTACGGGGTTTATCACAATTCACCGCAGCCAACTTGCCACGGAAAACTTCCTGTGGGACAACTTGCCATATGACAATTTGTTGTGGCCAATTCGCCGCTGGCCAACTCCGTGCAGGAGAAGAGTTACACTACTATAATAATATAATAATAATAGGGGCGTGCATAAGAGCACCAGTGTCCCTACCATCCCTATCCTAATCTTCCCTTTAATTGTATTCATTTTATGTATTCAATTTATGCTTATACTTATATATGTTATCTAATATGTACTCGACTAAATCAATCAATCAATCAATCAATCAATCAATCAAAGAGCTGGTGGAATAGAATCATTAAAGAAAGGATGCAAAAGGAGGGACAGAATGAAATGGGAATGGCCAAAAATCAATTTATTTTTTTTTTAATTTGATTTATATGCCGCCCTTCTCCGGAGACTCCGGAGAATTTTTTTAAAAATTCATTTTAAATAATTAAACGGAATTGTTAAATTTTCCCGCAATGAGTTGAGGGTGATGAGTTGGCCATGGTGAGTTGTCCTATTCCATTACTATGGGTTATTTTATGTTCGTGCCCTTTGATTGTATCAAAGGTGCTTTTTCAAAAAGTAACTGGACTTTAATTTTCAAAAGCCCTCATCCGGGCCTTCCCCAGCCCCCAGAACTGGCCCACGCTCTTCCTCAGCCTCATCGCTGTCCGACTCCGCTGCCAGCTCCCCAGGCTGCTGGTGGACCACAACAACTGGAGACAAATATGTGGCACTGCTGATGTGAAGGTAATGAGCCCAGCAGAAACAAAAGCACCAGACAAACGGTGCCAGTTCCCTCCCGGTTTGCTGTGAGTTATTCTCTTGGGGCCATATATATCCGTGTTTCTTTTGGGCTCTGAAATAAACACTAGGGCTTATTTTTGGGGACATCTTATTTTTTGCCATGCATGGGAGGCCCACTTCTTCTGCTTGCTCGCAGCGAGGCAGTAGGCCACGTGGTGCGCCAGTGCCGCCGTCGTGAAGTGGGGGGATGGAGCTGCCCCACATGCCCTGCAATGGGTTACATGAAGGCCCCTGCAGCCAGGCCACCCGTATCCCGACACCCGCTTTGCCTTGTAGTGGCAGCTCCAGCAGTCCCGTCCAGCAGGGCCCATTCCTTGGGTAGGCGGCTGCACAGATACTTAAGTAGGGCTTATTTTGGGGGGGAGGGTTTATATTAAAAAGGTAAAGGTTCCCCTCACACATATGTGCTACTTGTTCCCGACTCTAGGGGGCGATGCTCATCTCCATTTCAAAACCAAAGAGCCGGCGCTATCCGAAGACGTCTCCGTGGTCACGTGGCCGGCATGACTCAACCCCAAAGGCGCACGGAACGCTGTTACCTTCCCACCAAAGGTGGTCCCTATTTTTCTACTCGTTTTTTACGTGCTTCCGAACTGCTGGCAGAAGCTGGGACAAGTAACGGGAGCTCATCCCGTTACGCGGCACTAGGGATTTGAATCGCTGAACTGCCGACCTTTAAATCGACAAGCTCAGCGTCTTAGCCACTGAGCCACTGCATCCCTAGGGCTTATATTAGGCACATGCAGAAAAACACGCTCGGTCTTATTTTCAGGGAAACAGGGTATATACAAATGTCACAAGTGCAGAGCCATTTTGGTCTAGTGGTGAAGGCACCAGGCTAGAAAACAGGAGGCTGTGAGTTCAAGTTCCGCCTTAGCTGAGCAAGCCGAGTGGGTGACTTTGGGCCAGTCACTCTCTCTCAGCTCAACTGCCTCACAGGGTGGTTGTTGTTGGGGAAAAGGAAAAGGGGGAGGAATTTGTGTTGGGTATAGTCGCTGGCTTCAGTTCTTTGTAAAAATAATAAAGATGGGATACAACTAAACGAATGGAAACGTGGATGAAAAATATCGCCTTCCTTAAGTTCCCCTGTGTGATAAGGAAGGGAAAGGGCTTATAAATTAAGCTCGGTAACCTGAAACAATCTTGTACAGCTCATCTGTTTAAAAACCACCAGAACCAATAACTTTTGCTTGAATAGATATTCATATTTCTGCTTGGCTTCTGCAGGTACTTCTGCAGAATTAAATAGGGAACAGAGAAATATAACAGCAAATGTTTGTGCAAACACTCATCAGTTCTCAGTCAATTTGAGGAGAGTATACTTATAAAATTTCTTTCAAAGAAAAAGAGAATGTGGGTGAAATTTATATTTGCAGAGAGAGATGCTCTCCTGCTTGTTTAATAACCAGGTGAGTGAGGGAAATGCAAATATCCTGCCTCTCGTCACTACAGCTTCCCAACCTTCAATTCAAGAAGAGACTAGATCAGTGATGGCAAACCTTTTCGGTACCGAGTGCCCAAACCGGAACGCGTGTGCATGTGTGTGCATGTATGCGCGCTAGAGTGCCAGAAACTCGAAGACCATCTGGCCGGCATGCGCATGCCTGTTATTTGGCTGTTTTGGGGGCTGTTTTCAGACCATTTTCAGGCTGTTTTGGGGCCCGTTTTCAGGGCATTTTGTGGGGCATTTTCAGGGCATTTTTAGGCTGTTTCTGAGCCCGTTTTTTTCAGGCCATTTTCTGAAGACCAGCTGGCCAGAAATATGTGCCAGAAACCACATGCGTGCCGGACACCAGAAAAGCAGCTGGTGATGGTGCAAGTGCCCCCAGAGAGAGCTCTTCATGCCACCTCTGGCACACATGCCATAGGTTACCCATCAAGGGACTAGACCAGTGATGGCTAACCTTTTTGCCATCGCGTGCCAAAAATGGGGGGAGCACAGGGGAGTTACACCCTTGTGTGCCCACATCCATAATTCAATGCCGTCCCAGTGCCTGACTGCGCTCCCCTGCTTTTGGCACACGATGGCAAAAAGGTTACCGGTGGACCCCGTTTTTCACCCTCCTCAGGCTCCAGAGCCTTTCTAGGAGCCTGGGGAGGGCGAAAACTCCCTTTTCCATTCCTCCGGAGGCCTTCTGGAGGCTGGAAACAGCCCGTTTCCCAATTTCCGGTGGGCCCGGAAGGCCCGAAAATCAGCTGGCTGGCGCACACATGCATGCTGGAGCTGAGCTAGGGCAATGCTCACGTGCCCACAGATGGGGCTCCGTGTGCCACCTGTGGCACGCGTGCCATAGGTTCGCCATCACAGGACTAGACAGTCACTTATCTGAAATGGTATAGATTTTCCTGCTTGATCAGGGGGCTGGACTAGAAGACCTCCACGGTCCCTTCCAGCTCATTCCAGTCTATTCTAATTCAACTCCAAGGGAAAAGATCGGGAAGAAATTCTTCTCAAGGCCCTTTTCAGATTCTGAAGCCAGGAAAGGGGTAACTGGAAATCCTCTCTCCAGACATCGGCAGCCTCCCTGGCTTCTCACCCTTCCTCCAATCCCAAAGGAAGATTTCAGAAGAAAAATCTTCTAGGGGACAGTTTTGGACATTATGACTGAATAATTTTCTCTTCCTCCTAAGAAATTTTAAGAAGTCATCTGTCAGGGTTCTGAGGGATGCCCTAATTAAATCATGAGCCTCGAGCCAAGCTTCAAAAGAAATCCAGTTATTAGGAGCTTCATGTCAACACGTTCCAAGCGAAGCCAACTCTGACCCCATGTAATTTACGGCCTTGGTTTGACCTGTTTCCCCCCTCTCCCCAGGGTGTGTCATCAATCACATTCGCCAAGGAAGCAATTTCACAGGTTGTAGAGATCACTCCCCTCCAGCTGCTGTGGGTAGCCCTGGGATGACAGCCTTGAGAGAGAGATGTCTGGAATGTGCTTTTGTTTTTTGGCTGCCATGCTGCTTCGCCATTTTCCCATCCCCTTTGCCTATGGAGGAGAGCAGGCTAGGGATGCTTTGCGAGTTGACATTATCCACTCCTAATTTCTCTGATCACCAAAGAAATAATCTTAAGGCTGGGGTGACAATCAACAGAAAGTTCTGCCATAAATCACCTGCTGCTCATCGGTTCCCATACAGTTTGGCTAATTCAGGAGAAACTCTTCACTGTTTAATCCCACACAGGTCCCGAAGCCTTGCCTTTTTACACATTCTCTGTCCTGAGCAATAAAACGTTCTGGTGGTTTCAGTATCAAGGAGGTCTTTTTAAGAGGAGTGTTTGGGTTGCAAACCCAGAAGTGGAAGTCTTCTGTTCTGCCCCTTGAATCCTTACCAAAATTCAACAGAATTTTGAGACAACAGAAGCTTCCCATCATCTTAAGGGCTTCCATAGTTCTTTTCCTCTGATCAGGACTTCTCCAAGGGGTTTGTGAGACCTAATTCTACACCTTTCCATCTTAAGCACAGGGAACCGTGCAAGTACAAAAATCACCTGTAAAACTGCATCTCTTTAGCTATGCAAACACCTATGTCAACTTGTAAAGCATTCCAGGCCTGCTCTCGAATTGCCATAGGGGGAAAACCGACAAGAGCAGCTCAGCTGCCACGACCAGAAGCACATTCCACGCATACCTTTCTCCAGATTGTATCCCAGATTACCAGAGCCAGCTGTAGAGGCGTGTTTTCTACAGCCCACGAAAGTGCTCTGTTGGAGAATGTGATTTATGACGCACCCAGGGAGGAGGGGGAAAACAGGGTCATAGTGGGGCCGTAAATTATGTGGGGGCAGAGCTGACTCCACTTGGATACCTGCCAACATGTTGCTCCTAATAAATAACTGGGTTTCTTTTGAAATTTGGCTCGGGGCTCATGAATTCATTAGGGCATCCATCAGAACCCCGACAACCTTTATGTCTAAACAAAACAAAACCTCTGCCTTCAACAGAAAGTTTGGACTACCAAGATCCTACAAGCATTCACCAGGCGACCATTCCCTTAACATACTCCAGTCTCCACCCAAGCAGCATTCAGGAGCAAGGGCCTTACGTCCGCTGCTAACATATGCAAAACCAATTTATTTATTTATTTGTACATGGAATGCATATCCAAAAAAATTTATTTGACACATCTTACAATTATAATGCAAACTATAAAACTTAAGAATAAAAATTAAAACCAAGACAAATTTAAAATCTGCATCATTAACACTCAAAAGCTTGGTAAACGAGATGAGTTTTCCATCTTTTTCTAAGTACAGTACTGAGAGAACTTGGAACCAATGACATTTAATAGGGGGAGCATTCTAAAATCAGAGTGCCACACACAAGAAGACCAGTGGTGAAATTCAATTTTTTTTTACTACTGGTTCTGTGGGCGTGGCTTGGTGGGCGTGGTGTGGCTTGGTGGGTGTGGCAGGGGAAGGATACTGCAAAATCCCCATTCCCACCCCACTCTGGGGCCAGCCAGAGGTGGTATTTGCTGGTTCTCCAAAGTACTCAAAATTTCCACTACCGGTTCTCCAGAACCTGCCAGAATTTGCTGAATTTCACCCCTGGGGAAGATTCTCTCCTGTTTTCCACACAGACGCCCTTCTTCCAAAGGGTTACCATGAAGCTTTCCATGGTTCCTACCAATAAATCCCTTACTAGACTCTCCAGCCAAGGACTGTTAACTCTTCTGTTTGATTGCTGGAATACTCCCCAACCTTATGAGCTAGCAGTGTGTTGCATTATCAGAGGGATACGATCAAGATCAAGGGAGGTAATAATACCACTCTATAAAGCCTTAGTAAGGCCACACCTAAAGTACTGCATCCAGTTTTGGTCACCACGCTATAAAAAAGATGTTGAGACTCTAGAAAAAGTGCAGAGAAGAGCAACCAGGAAGATGAGGGGACTGGAGACTAAAACATATGAAGAACAGTTGCAGGAACTGGCCATGGCTAGTCTAGTGAAGAGAAGGACCAGGGGAGACAGGAGAGCAGTCTTCCAATATTTGAGGGGCTGCCACAGAGAGGAGGGAGTCAAGCTATTTTCCAAGTGACCCGAAGGTCAGACAAGGAACAATGGATGGAAACTGATCAAGGAGACATTCAACCTGGAAATAAGGAGGAATTTTCTGACAGTGAGAACAATCAACCGATGGAACAAAAGTTGCTTCATGCCACCTCTGGCACGCATGCCATAGATTTGCCGTCACGGGTGTAGGGTCTCCTGCTTGGGTGGGGGGTTGGACTAGATGACCTACAAGGTCCCTTCTGTTAATCTGTTAATCCCACCATTTTCCTTCTCAAAAGAATCAAAAGAGGAGATTGGCTGTGGAAAATACATTTTATTCATTAATGTGATGGAAATGGGGGGGGGAGGGGAAATCCAGGTCGAGAAGACTGCAAAAGAGTACACTCGATTAAGTCAGTTCCTTTCTTCCGCTTCTCCTGCAACACAGCAGAAATTCCACATTTGCATTATATTTGCAGCCTCTTACAATGGAGACTGGCTAATCGTTCCTACTCTCCTCTTAAAAGGGTCAAACCCCAAGTTTTCTCCTTAAGATGTGCTCTTGGGTTTAATCCCCGCCTTAAGAATTTCCTAGAGAGATTAGTTAGAGGGCTGTAATGAGGATGTTAGGTAGGGTTTCCTGATTCAGAGGCAAACAGAGACTGGATAATTATCTTTTTAATGGGTTGAAGAGGAGATGCTACCATGCTAATGATTTGCTTAATGGCTAAAGGTTTATTGTGATGAGGACCACGCAGATGTTTATGGAGCTGCAGAATACGCACGGGTGCCTTAGAGGATATGAGGAAGAAATATAAAATGTGACACACGGACACATCCCGTTGAATATTGATTCCTATTTTGGGCACAAAACATGAATACAGTGAAACAAACAAACAAGCAAAGGCAACCAAGAAGATTGTGGAGTTGTGGAACTTAACCTCCAAAGGAACTGGATATGTTTTGTGACCTAGGCTTCCCGAGTCACTAAAACACACAAGTAGTCCCAAAAACCTCTTTTATTGCAACAGCTGTGAATTACATTCATTCACAGCTGAGTCCCAATTAGTTGCAAAAAGTCTTTCGGGATAATCACCAGCCTTTATCTCCCTTGACACTCTGCCAAAGACCTACTTGGCAAAGCCACACGGAGTCCAGAATCAAACAGAGATGCCGACTGGGAACAGAATTAACGACGTTGCTTTCCTGCAAAGGGCCCACGTGCCTTTGCTCCTCTTTTAAGCTTTATGGGAGGGGCCAATCATCTCCAGGCCTTACTCCTGAGTCGTCCCTTTTGTTTTAACTGTTCTTCTTCCCTTCTGGCAGCTCTATGCATGCACACACTAGGAACAGGCTCCTCCTGTTCCTCTGCCTCTCTGCTCTGGAGGCTCCGGAATCCACGCATCACTCCCAGATGGCCCTGGCCCCATCTCTGCCTCGGACACAGAGCCCTCGTCCGAGCCTTCCCCAGACTCCAAGACTGGCCCATGTTTCTCCCCAGCCTCCTCACTGTCCGACTCCGCTGCCAGCTCCGCAGGCTGCTGGCAGACCACAACAATATGTTTAGCGCTGAGAAAATATAACCAGGTTTAGGATAAACTCCAGCAAGTACTTTATGTATTGTCACACATATGTTCATAACTGTTCTCTATCATCCCAGTTTACCAGACGTAGAATAATGGACTTTAAGGTACGAGAAAGCAATTCTGGTGGAATATTAGGAAAAACTTCCTGATAGCTTTGACAATGATTGATAAAAGGGGATGAATTCCACCAAATGTGATCGAGCAGACAAAGGGGACAATTCGCCACGGCCAACTCGCCATGGGACAATTCGCCACAGGACAACTCACTGTGGGACAATTTAACAATTCAATTTAATTATTTAAAGTAAATAAAAAAATATTTTCATTTTTGCCATTCACATTTCATTCTGTCCCTCCTTTTTCATCTTTTCCTTACTGATTCTATTCCACCATTTCTTTGTTATTAGTGTAACTCTTGTCCTGCAGTGAGGTGGCCATGGTGAGTTGTCCTGTGACAAGTTGGCCATGGCAAGTTGGCCATGGTGAGTTGGCAATTGCAAGTTGGCCATGGCGAGTTGGCCATGGTGAGTTGGCAATTGCAAGTTG
>WNWU01000060.1:2912226-2923042 GCA_012654045.1 Ptyas mucosa | reverse complement strand
GAAGAAGAAGAAGAAGAAGAAGAAGAAGAAGAAGAAGAAGAAGAAGAGGAGAAGGACGAAGAGATATCTTTTCATTAACGATGAGGATGAAGATCAAGAGGAGGAGAAGATGTAGCTTCAAAGCGGATCAATTTCTGTCACATGAATGCCGCCTGGTTTGCCTCTGGATGCCTCCACCTTTTCCTCCCCAAACTCCACCCCACTTTTCGGGGCCATCCAGCCCCCACCCCCACCCCACCCCTCTTTTCAAATCGGTCAGTCTGCGCTCCAAGCGGCTGGAAGGCCAGCGGTTCACACACAAGCGCACACCTCCCTCGGCCGCTCTGCTCTGAAGAGAACCCTCTAACCGCAGGGAAACCCAACCTGCTGGAGGTCATCGCTACCCGCCGTTGCAATTAACAGAAAAGGGGCGACCGAGCAAGATAATTCTTTTAACCTGGGGGGGGAGGGGGGTGGTGAGGGGAATAGCTCGCTCTCCTCTAATCGTAAAGCACTTTCGTTTGTTTTGTTTTTTTTTCCCTTCGGTTCCGCCGCTGGGAACGTCAGCTTGTGTCCTGCCCTTCGAAATAAATCACTGGAAACTTTGGCCAACTCTTTCTTATCGATGGGGTTTCAGTGGCCGGGCTACTTGGCCCTGTTCTGCAGGGGAGGGGTCTGTGCGTGTATGGGGGTGGGGGGTGAATTCCTGCCCTCGAAGTGGGGAGGGGGCTCCTCCTTTGCCCCGCCGCAATCTTCTCTTGCGACTGAACCAAAAGCTTTGCAAAACCTCCATTGACTAATGTCAATCCGGCTGTCAGCAGAAGGCGTGGGGGGGGGGGGGGGGGGCACGGGGGTCGGGGGGAACCCCCCCCCCCCCACAAGACCGAGCCTTCCGCAGGGATCGCCGCTTGCCGGTGGCAAGAAGGACTCCGCTTCCCCCCCCCCACCCGGCTCCACAGGAAAGGCCCAGGGGGAGGGGGGGGTGGCCAGGGGGAGGGGACAACCCTCCCATCCTCGCCCAGCATCGCAACCTCTGCAGACACCTGCCGGAGCTGCAGAAGCCCCCCCCCAAAAGAAAGGCCACCGGGAAGAGAGGCGAAAGCCAACAAGGGGCGGGGGGCTTTCAGGGAAGCCCGAGGCCTGCCTCCAGGGCGCTCCCGAGGTGGAGACCCTGCACGGGGGCGGGGGGGAGAAAGAAGGGGAGGGGGTCCTGCCTAGAAATCAACCGCTGCGGCGCTTTTCGGGCTGGAATGAAGAGCTAGCCCCGTCCAGCATCTCGACGCCTTCGCCTCCAGCCTGGGGGGTGGGGAGAGAAAGAGAAACGCCACCCTCCCCAAACGCCCCCCCTCTCCGCCCCCAAAGCAGGGCCAGAGTTCCCACCGAAGCCCCCCCCTTGGCAAAGCCCAAGGGGGCAGAAGCGACCCGTCAATCGTGTCCCCCCCCCCCCCCCACTTTACTCTCCCCGACACAGACACCGGCGGCTGCTCCTCTTCCGCAACGCCTGGCTCCGCGCAGCGGCTTCCCTGCCACCCTTGCTTGGGTCGCGCGGGAGCCGCTTCGGCCGCGCAACTCTGCGTCCAAGCGCATCCTTCTCTCCCCTCCCTGGGGGTGGTGGTGGGGGGTCCGGGATCGGACGGCCTCGCCCGCCTCCCCCCCTCCCCGTCCCCTCCCCGGCTTGAGCCCCCAGCGCGCACCAAACTTGCCAGGCGGAACTTCTGCCGCGTCGAGCCCGGGGCTGCCTCCCTCCCTCCCTCCCCCCCTCCCCCCTTCCCCTCTCCTCCCCTCCCGCCAGCCGCGTCCCGCGGGCGCCCTCTTGCCTACCTTTGGCGATGGCCCTCTTCATCTTAGGCGCTCGGGCAAGGCACGTCTTGGGGGGCAGCAATCCTTCCCCGGAGGGGCGCGGCGGCGGCGGCGGGCAAGCGCCGCGGAGCCTCATGCGAACTTCCGAGCGGGCGCGGCCAGCCAGGGGCTGCCTCTGCCGGCGTCTCCGCGGAGGGCCGCCCGGCTCCTCGGGAGAGCGAGGCGCAGCAGTCCGGCGGCCGGAGCCAGCATCCAGGCGCAGGGAACGGGACGGATGGGGGCGAGCGGCTCTTAGGTTCCTTCCCGGCGGCGAGGACAGCGATCCGGGCCGCCTCCCCGCGCGGCTCCCAGCCCCGGGCGACGCGTTCCGACCCCCGCCCTCCTCGCCCCTTCCCTTCCCTTCCCTTCCCTTCGCTTCGCTTCGCTGCCGCCGCGTCCGGAAGGCGGGGCGCCGGGGTCCCTGCTTGGAGAGCCGAGGTGCGCCGCGCCGCGCCGAGCCTGGGCGAGCGAGCGAGCCCGAAAGGTGTAGGACGCCGGATGGGATCACGTGGTGGGAGGGAGACGGCTCGGCCTAGATCGGATTTACTAGCGGGGGGGGGGAGGAGGAGGGAGGCGGAGGAGAGGAGGGGCCGCAGCCGCCGCGCGCTCAGCCGGGGAAGCGCCCGGAGCAGCGGACGAAAAGCCGCTCGCTGCGGCCACGCTCGGCCTCGCCCGGGGCGGAGCTGCCGAACGTGGAGCCCCGCGGCAGGTTGAGCCGCTCGAGCGAGGGAAGGAGCCGAGCCCGCTGGGCGCCACAGCCGCGGCTGACGGGGCTGCCTAAGGAAGGAGAGCGGCGGGGGCGAGGCGGCCGAAGGGGGACTGGCCGAAGGGGCGACGACGCCCTCCCGGCGAGGAAGGCGGGCCGCGCCGCGGACGGAGGACGGGCTGCTGCCCGCTCCGGGCTGCTTCTCGCCGGGCGGCGCTCATTACCTGAGGGACGGAGCCACCTCAAGGCCGCCGAGGAGAGAGCGAGGCGCCCCCCAGAGGGGAAAGCCGCTCCCGGGGCTTTGCGGAGCGCTCACCGGCCGGGCGCTCCTGACCATGAGTCCGAGGGGAGATTTTCCACAGCTTCTCCCCCCCCCCCCCCGCCCCGCGCCTTACCCCGCGGGCGCTTCGTTGCTAGCGGCCGGTTCCCAGCCTGGCCTGGGCGCGGCGCCTGAGGGAGGCGCTCCATGGTCGCTGCCGCGCTCGGCTCTGCCCGCTTTCCTTGCGCGGCAGCGACCATGGAGCCGCCCACCATCCCGGTGAGTCCAGGGGCCGCCAACCCGCCGCCCCTCCTGACGACTCTGGAGGCCCGGCGGGCCCTGCCTGGACCCACCCGCGGATGGCGGGCCCGTCCTTCCCGATCAATACAGCGGGGCTGGCTGGCCGGCCGAAACCCCCTGTTAGGGGCCTGGCCCTCCCGAGGCGACCCGCGAAGGGAGTTTAACCAACTCCGGTGAATTCTACAAAGATATCAACTAGGCGAAACCTGGCTCAAAAACGGTAACTCTGAGAGGGATCTTGAAGTCCTGGTGGGCCACCACTTAAACAGGAGCCAGCTGTGTGTGGCAGCAGCCAGAAAAGCTAACACCAACCTTGGTTGTATAAACAAACATAGAATCTAAATCATGTACTGCCACTTTATACAGCCTTAGTAAGGCCAGACCTGGAATCCTGCATTCAATTTTGGTCACCACATTACAAAAAAGATGTTGAGACTTTGGAAAAAGTGCAGAGAAAAGCAAAGATGATTAAAGGCCCGGAGACAAAAACACATGAAGAACGACTGCAAGAATTGGGTTTGGTTAATTTAGAGCAAAGAAGGACTGGGGTGAAGTGATAATATTCTAGTATTTGAGGGGCTGCCACGAAGAAGAGGGGCTCAACTTATTTTCCAAAGCACCAGAAGGTAAAACAAGAAACAACAGGTGGAAACTAACCAAGGAGAGAAGCAACCTGGAATTAAGAAGAAACTTCCTAACAGTGAGGACAATTAACCAGTGGAACAGAAGTTGCCTCCAGAAGTTGTGGAGTGCTTCATCACTGGAGGTTTTCCAGAAGAAATTGGATATAGCCACTTGTCTGAAATAGCGTAAGGTCTTCTGCTTGAGCAGGGGGTTGGACTAGAAAACCTCCAAGGTCCCTTCCAGCTCTGTTCTGATTGATTGACCTTTGCAGAGCTGCAGGTGGGGGTGAGAGCCATTCCAAGCATGGAGGCCCCAAACTATGACTTGTGGGGCTCAGTCCTGGGACACCTTCTGGCCCATAGAAGAAGCTCTTCTCACATACGCAAGGATGCTCACTTGAACCGCTCTACCATTTGGACCACGGGGATTGGGGGTGGGGCTTGTGGCCCGCTGTCAATCTAACGCTTTCCTTTCTGACTTCTCAAGCAAGAGCAAATTGTGCCTGATTGCATTCACTTGTCAGAGTTCCCCTGCTGACACCTTGCGTGTTTCCAACATTTGGGTGGGTTGCAAAGAATAAAAGTAAAAGGTGCGTGAAAGCCAAACTAAGACAAAGACCCGTCAAGTGGAGCTCAGCTTGTCACTTTTTTCCCTTTATTGAATCCTTTCAATGTACTGTTAAGTTAGACGCATCCATGGAGTTTTCCTGCCAACATAACAAAATGCTGCTTGTCTATTGGAATTATTTTCAGCTTGCCTGGTGATTCTTCAGCTGTTGGTCTTCTGTCCAAGGGCCAGCACTGCTGAGCTTCAAGCTCAAAAAACAAAAAAAAAAGTTTCCAGATGGTATTAGGGTAACAGAGGGGCTTAATTTGAACCATTTAAAATAGCAATTCTTTAAAATTTAGCCCACTTTAAGCTTAAGGCTTAGGACAAACAGCTTTTCCTGCCTCCTGTTGCCTTAGCAGATCGACGACTCTGGCAGCAGCTGGGAGGAGAAAAACAGGAACCCATTGGGGCCTCCAAGAATTTGGATTTTTGGAGATTCCACCACAGAAGATGGAAGGGTCCATGGATTTAGTTATCCGGACAAACATTGCTGCTGGAGCCACTGATCCACATCTTGTGAAGTTTCTAACGAGGACATTGAGAATAATATTCTAGAACTGTCATGCTTTTCATTTCACAACTTGGCAGACATAATCAGAGGTTCTTCTACAATCAATGAAACACATACTGACTTGCTCTGTGTAGTTTCCAGTTTTCTCTATTGCCTAGCATGTGCCATCAATAATGTTTCACATTCCTCAGCCTTATTTATTGACAACTTGAATATCTGACATCTTCTATCCCACGCAGGGCTCTAATCTCTGAACATTATTTTGAAATTAAGGGTGTTGTACAATAGGAATAGCAAGACCACTTACACACTGCTTTACAGTGTTTTTACATACCTTTCTAAGCACTTTACAGAGTCAGCATATTGGCCCCAACAGTTTGGGTCCTCATTTTACTGACTTCTGAAGGATGGAAGGCTGAGTCAACCTCAAGCCTGGTGAGATTTGAACTGCCAAATTGCAGGCAGCCGGCAGTCAGCAGAAGTAGCCGGGACTCTAACCACTGCGCCACTGTGGCTCATTAATAGTTCGCACACTCTATTTAGTATTGGGGAGTAGATTGACTTCTTCCAATCTGTTGGTCACTGTGTCATTCTCCATAGCTTGCTTAGAATGTTTACAGTGTATCTCAAAAGGCTAAATCATGGCAACTGGACCAAAATTCATTAAAACAGATGTTTTGTTACTCAACCAGGTAACTTCTTGAGACAAAATGAAGATTTGGGTAGGCAAAAAGTCAGAGAGTCATTGGAAATGTGATGACCCAGGGCAAGGCACAGAGGCAACACAGTCAGCTGATAGTTCAAACTCCCCTTTATTGCACCAACTTTCCCACAAAAGCTCCCACGTTTAGCAAAGCACTCACAGACACACACATACACACAGCATCCTCTGGCTGCGAGTAGTCCAGCCAAATGCTGTTAGCACAATGGCTTCCAGGCAAGAAATCCAACAAGGCAAGGGAACAAGGCAATGAGTTCCACGAAGGAAAGAAACTAGGCAAGAAGTCCAGCGAATTCCAGACATCGGCCACGACACACAAAACTCCACAAATTCAGCATTTGTTCCCGACAAATGCCCCTCCCCATAGCATCTCCTTAAGTCTCATTCTCCAGGTGTGCTTTGTGAAAAGGGGTGGGGCGTTCCCCTCCTGATTTGTCAAGTTGGTCTGTGCTGTTCCTGCCTCCTCTCCGCTCTCCGTGCTCAGGGATCAGGAGCGGGTGGTCCTTGCTTGTCACCTGAGCTCAGTCAGTCCTCATCTCCACTGCCTGCCCTTTCTTCCCCCCCCCCCTTTCGGTTGTCCTGCCCCCATTCTTTCTTGCTGGCAAGCTGTCCCCAGCCCGAGGAACCTGGGGCTGCCTTGTCCAGCTCCTCCCTGTGTTCTTCCGAAGCCAACGAGGCTGCCCTCTCAACCTCCATCGGCCCCAGCTCTGGCTCATCCTCCTTTGCTGACTCAGGCTCTGATGGGACCGTGACAGGAAAGAACCAACTCTTGCCATACAACAAGGGCCCACAACGCCCAGTTTGTGGACTGGCACCACAACATGCCAGCAACCAGGCCGCACAAAAAAAAAAATAAAAATGAAGCCCCATTCGCGGGATGCAGGCAGCATGCAAAACCCTGCCCCGTCCGGTCTGGAGAAAAACCTTTCTCCACGGAACTGGTCCCTGGTGCCCAAAAGGTTGGGGAGGTGCTGCCCTACAGACTGCCCTACAAATGAAAAAGCAACATGTGAATGAATCCAGGCCAAACGTATCTTAAAAGATTAAATCGTGGCAACTGCACCAAAGTTTACTAAGACTTGAGACTTTCATTACTCATCCAAGTAACTTCTTCAGTCAAAGTGAAGAGTTGGGGTTGACAGAGTTTACTATGGTTTGCTACATTTCTGTGTGTATTCCATCAGTGAACAGAATAAGAGAGTCGGAGGTCTTCTAGTCCAACCCCCTGCCCAGGCAGATGACTCTCTACCATTCCAGACAAGTGGCTGTCCACTCTCTTCTTAAAACCTCCAGTGCTGGAACACCCATAATTTCTGGAGGAAAGCCACCCCACCGATTCCTATAGCCTTCCAAGTGGGTAATGCCTGTGTGCTAATCTAACTCACTAACTAATGAGCCACGGTGGCGCAGTGGTTAGAGTGCAGTACTGCAGGCTACTTCTGCTGACTGCTGGCTGCCTGCAATTTGGCACTTCAAATTGTTCAGTTCACCAGGCTCAAGGTTGACTCGTCCTTCCGTCCTTCCGAGGTGGGTAAAATGAGGACCCAGATTGTTGGGGGCAAGAGGCTGACTCTGTGAACTGCTTAGAGAGGGCTGTGAAAGCATTGTAAAGTGGTCTATAAGTCTTAAGTGTTGTTGCTAATACTAGAGGTTCTCACAGTTTGGAGGTATCTTGGATATTAACATCTCTGTCGAGCAATATTTGAGTGTTCTTCCATCTTTAGTTGATCTCCCTTGACTTGATTACTGTGTATCCATGGAATCCTTTAAAATACTCATCCGGTTGGAACCTTCTTCTAAGTTCAGATATTTTTTGAAAGACTTCCCTTGTTTTTCCATGTCTGTTTCCATCGTCATTATCTTTACAGATTCTGCAATGCTGCTTCTTGGCTCATCTAACAGCTCTCTAAAACTCTTTGTTAAGTTCCTTCCTGAGATTCTTGTCTTTTACCCAGGAGTGCAGGCCATCCTTGACTTACAACAGTTTATTTAGTGACCATTTGTAGTTACAATGGCATTGAAAAACTTATGGCCGTTTTTCACACTTAAGACCGTTGTAATATCCCCATGGTCACTTGATTTACATTTGGATGCTTGACAACTGACTCACATTTATGACGGTTGCAGTATCCCGGAGTCACCTGATCCCCTTTTGCGACCTTCTGACAAGCAAAGTCAGTAGGGAACCCAGATTCACTTAACAACCGGTGTATTAATTTAACAAATGCAATGATTCACTTAACAATTGTGACAAGAAAAGTCGTAAAACGGGACAAACTAACAAACGTCTCACTTAACAACAGAAATATTGGGCTCCATTGTGGTCATAACCTGAGGACTATCGATGTCTATGTATTCATTTGGTGTTGCGTACGTATAGAGGCACAGCTATGAAGAAATCACTGAAGTGGCAGAAATTAGTAATTCAGTCTCCTGCTACATTTCGGCTTGCTAAGCCATACGATCCAATTACATTTGCCTTCATATTTCCAACATTGGCATTCCAGCCTCCAATCTCGAGCAGCACGTCTTCCCTACGCATATTGTCAATTTCAAATGGTCATAAAACTCTGCTTCTTCTGCAGTAATGCAATCTTCATATTAAAGGGTTGTCCACAAAGTCTAATTTATATTATAGGGTCAGTGATGGCCAGGTTCTGTTCTTCCTTAGCCATTAAAAACAAGGCAATTCCTTCTTTCTTTTTCCATTTCTTGCATTTTAATACATATATGACTGAAAGAGTCCCAACTTAGCACTTAACACTTAGACTTAGACTTAGACTTATATACTGCTTCACAGTGATTTATAGCCCTCTCTAAGCAGTTTATAGAGTCAGCCTATTGCCCCCAACAATCTGAGTCCTCATTTACCCACCTCGGAAGGATGGAAGGCTGAGTCAACCTTGAACCTGGTGAGATTTGAACTACTGGCAGTGGGCAGAGGAAGGAAGGAAGGAAGGAAGGAAGGAAGGAAGAATAGCAATAGACCTATAGACTTATATACCGCTTCACAGTGCTTTACAGCCCTCTCTAAGCAGTTTACAGAGTCAGCCTCTTGCCCCCAACAATCTGGATCCTCATTTTGCCGACCTTGGAAGGATGGAAGGCTGAATCAACCTTGAGCCTGGTGAGATTCGATCTGCCAAACTGCAGGCAGCCGGTGATCAGCAGAAGTAGCCTGCAGTACTGCACTCTTAACCACTGTGCCACAGCGGCTCAGTCAGGTTCTGTGTGCTGATGCCCAGGATGTCGACTATAGTGGTTCCATTTCATTGTCATTATGTGGAATTTCCCGTTTGTGCTCCGGATGTTCCATATTCCCACTAAATTGTCTTTCTTTTCCTGCACGGCAACATCAGCAACCAGACACCCAAAGGGCTTAGTCTAGCCATGTAGTAAAGATTCTTAACTCTTCCTGAGTAGTGAGTTGAATGCTGTCCGACCTGAGGGGCCCATTGTTGTTCAGCTGTATATCGTGAATTACTGTATATTTTCTATCCATATGGTATTCTGGGTGAAAAGCATGATTTACCACTGCTGTGCTGCCCTGTTCTCCCCCACCACCACCACACACACACATACAGCAAGAGTCTACAGGTGTTTATTCAAACCCCCAAAACAGGTCCCTGTTGCACACATCCAGATTCCAAGTTCAGTAGGACAAGAGTCACTGGGTAACCGAGTCCAACGGGCACACGTGAAGTTCAGGAAAACAATCCAGGAGTCAAACAGGCCAGGATACATGGCAGGAGCACACAAGGCACAGAACTGGGCACATGTTGTGGCCTCTCGGCCGCCAGCCCCTCCAGCAGCTGAATCAGAGGAGGAGAAGGAGGCGTGGGAGTCAGGGCCAGCATTAAGGCAACCTGAGAGCTCCGAGGGGAAAGAGGGAATGGAGCTGGCAGAGAGAGAGAGAGAGAGAGAGAGAGAGAGAGAGAGGCAGAGCGTGGGCCGTCCCATCAGTCCTCAGATGGAGAGTCAACAGCCCTCAGATCTGGAGGTGGCTGATGAGGAAGAGGAGGAACAGCTGGGTCCAGTGCCTGATGTGCAGAAAGCAGAGGAGAGGAGAGCAGTGGAAATCTATGGGCCGGTCCTTGGGACGGGAGAGCCACCGCTGCTAAGCAAAGCTCTGGGGATAAAAGGCAGGGGACGGAGATGCGTAGGTGTGGCAGACAACTATTCATCTCCCTGCTGGCCAGCCAGACTTGTTAGCCAGCAGTGAGAGAGAAACTTTTTGCCGGGACTGCTGGTGCTCCTAATAAAGGATTTATTAAAGGGTTTGTCATGTTTGGAGAGCTGGGTCAGGACAGCACATTGCTCCAGCAACACTCAACTCCTCATGCCAGGGCAACACAGTGCAGCCCTTCATGAGGGGTGTGATTGCCTCCTTGCGTGTCATCTAGCCGACTGGCATTGTGCCTGTCTCCTCTCTGCCCTATGTGTCCTTGGATCAGAAGGAGTGTGGACTCTACCTCCACCTCATTCCTAACGGGGTCCTCGCTTGGAGCCTCCTGCCAATTTGCTGCAGCTGCGGCTCACCTGCTCAGCCTCAGCCTGTCACTGGTCTGCCCAGGTGAGGTGATCATCTGCCTCTGGCATCTTCCTTTCTCATCACTCCCCAAGAGAGGCAGCTGCTGGCTTTAGCTGAGCAGCTGGGATGATCTTCACACCTTGGGGGGATTCTGCTGGGGGTGGGGGTGCTCTTGGCAAACACTTCCCACGGATGTTCTTGGATAGACCTTCATCATGAAGCAGCACATCAAAACCTGGAAGGGAAGGAATGTGTTTTATGGCATTGCCCAAGTCCAATTTAATTTATTCAATGAACTAATTAAACAGATTTAGTAGGATACTCAGCATGGACTGGATCAGTATAGTCCCCCTCACCCCCTTCTTTTTTCACCTAGCTCATATAGGATGCATGGACTAGGAGTCGAGTGATTTTGGCTGAGAATATTGTCTTTGCTAAAGGAACCAAGCTAATATTTGTTTGGGCATCAGTTATAATGGGAATACAGCTACACACAGCTGTTGTGCGAATGTAGCGAGACGGAGATATATACCGGTAATGCTTAGAGTGTTGAACTAGGATTAGGAAAAGTCCTCAAACATGAAGACTCACTGGGAGATTTAGGATGGTTGCTAAGTTTCAGTCCCCTTAATCTACCACACAGGACGGTTGTAGGAATAGCATTGAAGAGAAGAGAAGAGAAGAGAAGAGAAGAGAAGAGAAGAGAAGAGAAGAGAAGAGAAGAGAAGAGAAGAGAA
>WNWU01000060.1:2855317-2882807 GCA_012654045.1 Ptyas mucosa | reverse complement strand
CTTCCTTCCTTCCTTCCTTCCTTCCTTCCTTCCTTCCTTCCTTCCTTCCTTCCTTCCTTCCTTCCTTCCTTCCAAACTTTCCTTCCTTCCTTCTATGGTGTGCAGTGGTTAGAAGGCAGTATTGCAGGCTAATTCTGCCCATAGCCAGCAGTTCGATCCTGACTGGCTCAAGGTTGACTCAGTCTTCCATCCTTCCAAGGACGGTAAAATGAGGACCCAGATTGTTGGAGGCAAGAGGCTGACTCTCTAAACCGCTTAGAGAGGGCTGCAAAGGACTATGAAGTGGTATATAAGTCTAAGGGCTATTTCTCACATCTTTCACAAAGCAACAAAAATGCTATAGAACACTGTATCAAGTCGGTCACTACAGGTAGTCCTCGATTTACAGCAGTGACCGTTACAACGGCCCTGAAAAAAGTGTCTTACGACCATTTTTCATACGTATGACCATTGCCGCATCCCCATGGTCGCACAATTTACATTCAGACGTTTGGTAACTGACTCATACGTATGACGGTCGCTGTGTCCCGGGGTGACGTGGTCCCCTTGTACGACCTTCTGATAAGCAAAGTCCATGGGGAAACCAGATTCACTTAACAACTGTTTGACTCACTTAACAATTGCAGCAATTCACTTAACAACGGTAGTAAGAAAAGTCATAAAATGGGGCAAAACTCATTTCTCAAATTTCTCAAATTCTCACTTGTTTAAAAGAAATTTGTTCAATTCTCAAATTAACAAATTTCTCCCTTAGCAGCATACATTTTGGGCTGAATTGTGGTCATAAGTTGAGAATTACCTTTATAGGAATCCCGTAAAGGACAAACCTATGAGGTAGTCCTTCGTGTGTTAGGGAAAGAAGGAAACTGCCAGATTCGGGCCATTTGTGTGTTTGTGTGTGTGTATATATAAGCATGTACTTGTGCGTACCTAGTCATACACACTGGTGAAATCTAAAATTTGTTACTACCGGTTCTGTGGATGTGGCTTGGTGGGGGGGGGGGGTAATGGGACTGGGTGGGTGTGGCCATTTTTTTTTTACTTTTAAAACCATTTTTTCTACAACCTCTTCGGCAAAGAGGTTGTAAAAAATGCTTTGAAAAGCCTCTGATGATCCCAGCTGAGTTGCCTGATCGGCAGAGGCTTTTTTTCTTTTAAAAGCCTCTGACGATCCCAGCTGAGCCGTACGATCATCAGAGGCTTTTTTTTTTTAACTTTTAAAAGCATTTTTTCGGCCAAAAAGGTTGTAGAAAAAATGCTTTTAAAATTTTTAAAAAAGCCTCTGATGATTGTGCGGCTCACCTGGGCATGGGGGGTGGGGGCAGGGATTTTTGCTACCAGTTCTCCGAACCACCCGCCTTCATCGCTATCGGATTGGGCGATCCGGTCCGAACCGGGAGCATTTCACCCCTTGTCATACTCCATCTTTCCTGCCTTTATTTTCCCATTGCCTCTGTGTTGTTTTCAACGCACCAGCACCCATTTCAACTCCATAAAATCCCTTTGGAGACAAACACCGAAAACGCGTAGCATTTGAAGGGTGGGCATTTGAAGGTGGATTTGCATAATGCCATGGCAAGGCTGCCCATTTCAGTGTTAATCTCTCTCTCTCTCTCTCTCTCTCTCTCTCCTGGTGCACTGAAGTGTGTCTTTGCCCTTTTTGCAGAGGGGACCAAACTCTCCCAGAGCAAATTTTTACCCAAGCCTCCAAGAGCAGCCCAAGGTTCCTCTGCCAGGACAGACCCCCAATAGGACGAGGGTGAAATCAGTAGGTGGTCCATGATGCTAATAGTCAAACATTTGTGGGGAAGGGGGAGAAAGTGCAGTTAAGAGATGGTTAAGTTAACCTTAGCTAGAGAAATCTTCCGGTCCTTCTTCTGGGTGCAATCATTATGTCTGTGTGTCAGGCATGGTATTCACTTATTTTACCTACCAGTTGACAAATGTAAGAATGTTTGTCCCCCATCCACGTATAAGCCCAGCCTCAAAATCATGCCTAAATAGGGTGGCATAGAGCCGGGGCCGGTTGGCAGGCCCATCCGTGATCTCCACTACCAGTTTCTCTGAACTGGCTGATGTGGTGTGTATATTGGGGGGAGAGGGGAGGAGGGGGAGGGCAGGAAGAGGAAATCTCGCTGAATTTTGCAGGGGAATAAGGTAATTTTTGCAAGAGAAAAAGCACGGCAATAGACTCCCTATTGGGAACGGGATGGGGTGTGGGGCATAAGGAGGGGAAAAATTTCAAATGGCTCTGTACGCCACTTCGAGGGGCGAATGGTCAAAAAGCAAGATGTAAATCTAAGAAATAAATAACAATTTATGGACCCCTATCTATGGCACACACACAGAGGAGGGAGGGGGGGAAGGAGCCAGGCTGTGTGTCTTTTTCTATCCGTTCCGACCCCACCTCCCCATCTTTGATTTATAGTCCTGATGCCTTAAAAACCGTCCTTTTCTATAAGGCGATCTTTTCAGAATGACAATGAGCACACATCTGCTAAAAATCTCTGCAGTTTTACCAGGTTTCCCAGGCAGCTTCAGTGTTTCTGTTAGCTTCGTTGAGCCATCAAAAACAGGAGCTGAAATAACATTTGCAAAATAAAGGGATACCTGGCAGAGAGGAGGAGGAGGAGGAGGAGGAGGAGGAGGAGGAGGGGAGGAAGGAGGCTGGATATCTCTCTCACTTTCTCTCCCAAATACATACTTTTGCAAAGGTCACAGAAAGACGTAAAATTATGGCCATCTGTAAGGAAGGTGCTTATCGTGAAACAATGAAAAATCTGGGATGTCCTAGGCATTTATTTTAAAGCGAGGGGCAGGGGGAAAGCTGGAATGGATGGGATTTGAGGGTGGGAGAAAACCCCTGAAGGCTTTGTAGGGAGTTAGTGCCCACCCCTCTCCTAGAAAAAGGAAATATTAAAATGACAGAATATTTCCCCTAAAAAAAGAAATAGAAATTTTAAGACAGAAACTCGGCCCCAGCTCCCTGCCCCCAGCAGATACTTTGGTTATTTACAAGACAAAAAGCTGGGCCAGCTTATCTATAATACAAAAGACCTTCACCCTCAGGACATAATAGGATTAGCCCTCTACCCATCTCACCACATGACTCCTGGGAAGATTACATCACCCAGCAAGATTCAACCAAGCCTGGGAGTCTGACAACCAATCAGGATATGTTTCTTGCCACAGGAACAGGAAGCAAGTTCAAAGCCCAACAGAGGATATAACTCTCTCTCCCTCTCTCACCCATGTGCTCTTTTTTTGCCCAGGACCTCAAACCATGTGGTCCTGTCCAGTGGTGGGATTCAAATTTGTTTACTACCAGTTCTGTGGGTGTGGCTTGGTGGGCATGGCTTGGTGAGGGTCATGTGAATGAGTGGGCATGGCCAACTCGACATCACTCACAGCAAGGTGGGGCGAGCTGCGAATGGGTGGGGCAAGCGGGAGGGCGGGGCCAGCCAGAGGTGATATTTGCCGGTTCTCCGAACTGGTTAAAATTTCTGCTATCAGTTCACCTGAACTGATCCAAACCGGCTGAATACCACCTCTGGTCCTGTCCACCATTAAGCCATCTTTCGAAGCAGTCTCCATGTTTCCAGTGCCTTTCTTGGAACGGAACCCAAATGGACATTTCTTCCAACAGCTTCTAATGCAAGCATCAACAACGCACGTTGTTGTTTTTCTCTGTTGCAGAACAAATGTCCCAGGAAGAGTTCCCTAAATTACTCTAGGGTGGTTTTCCCTGTAGAAAATGGATGGCGGTAAGGGGAAGCTTGAACAAAGAATTCAGTTGGGGGTACCTCCATTTTAATGGGGAACAGAGAGCCAGCGCGGGGCACGGGGTCTTGTCCCAAGATCCTAAACTGATCGGATCCAGATTCTCAGCTTGCATCTCAGAATAATCCAGCTGGCAGGACGGTGTTGAGGGATGAGCCATTTCACTGTCAGAAATCTGATCCTCACAATTTTTCTCTGCTGAGCCTTGGATAACAGAAATCTCTTTTTGGGGTGAGGAAATTTTGCAGGAGCTGTTGTGATGGGCAAGAGAGCTGGTGATCTTGATTGCCCATTTAGGATTAAAAGCTCATCTGGTGGTCATTTAAATCCCATCTCGGAGAGGGGTAAAGGGCTAAATTCCAGAGTGAAGGGAAGCAAGCTCATCCAATACCTCCAGCACAAACCGTAATTGGAAATCTGAGTGTTCAGATGTGGGAGGGGTAATAATATCTTGTAAATGAAGCCTGGTGTTGAGCCATTGAATCAATTAGAATAGAGCTGGAAGGGACCTTGGAGGTCTTCTAATCCAGCCCCATCCTCAAGCAGGAGAGTCTATATCATTTCAGACAAGCTGCTGCCCAGTCTCTTCTTAAAAACCTCCCACGTTGGAGCACCCACAACTTCTGATGGCAACTTCTGTTCCACTGGTTAATTGTCTTCAGTGATCTAGAGTGGGGGTGTCAAATTTGATTTCATTGAGGGCTACATCGGGTTGTGTTTCATTTCGGGGGGGGGCAGCATGGGAGTGGCCAGCTTGACATCACTATTTGAGGACCTGGGAGGGCCACGTGTAGCCCCCACCCCCACCCCCCGAGCTCCATTTTCACTGGCAGAGGAACCATGGGCCGGTCCTTCACTATTTCCAGGGTGTCCCCGCAGGCCAGATCTAAGCACCCCACAGGCCGGATCCAGCCCCCGAGCCTTGAGTTTGATGCCCCTGATCTAGAGTTTAGCCTATAAAACCTGCATCTATCTATACGGGGCATCGAGAACCAACCCTGGGCTCCAAGTTAAGTGCCAACCAGACAGCCTTCCCTTGACAAGCCTGTCTTGGCAACCCAAGGATGAGGGTTTCATGTCCAATAATGGCTACTCTTCTTGGAATTTTCTGAGCTGGGTGGAGCCACTTCCTTTCCCTGCCATGTTATATGTATTTTGAACACCGCTGTTAAACGGGTGGTGCCACATGGAGTTCTGGGCAACCACAGGACGGCCTTCATCCATGGCACCCCTTCCCCTCCCAAAGCCCCCCAGAAGCCCAGGATTACCATCTCCCACTGTCTCCACCTTCCCTCCCTGCTGGCAGGAGCTGGAGGAAGTATTCTCTGCCTCAGCTGAATTCCCTTTAGTGAGCGAGCTCCAGGGGCCAGGCTTTAGTTGAGAAAACAAAAACTCCTCATGAATAAATCCATTAAAACAAAACAAAACAAAGGTAAACTCAGCCATGCTGTTTCAAAGGCTTGACGGATGGTGAATGTTTACTCAATCACTGCAAAGGGGAATCAATGTTTGAGCTTCAAAAATAACATTAAAAAATGCAAAGTTTTGGGGACCAAACCTAGGAAGGAGAGCTAGTGCCCAAGGCAGAGGGCAGGGAGGAGGAGGAGGAAGAAGAAGAAGGAGGAGGAGGATGGAGGAGAAGGAGGAGGAAGGAGGACTGTAGGGTCCTTGGTGTTCTCTGAGCTTAGTAGCGGATGGGTTGCCTCCGGTTCAGTCCAGTTCTTGCGAACCGGTAGTAAAACTGGGGGGAAGCTCCACCCACCCACCCAGATGTCATCATTGATCATCTGTGCATGGACAGAAGCTCAGTGCACATGTAATCCTGCATGGCTTGGTAGGTGGTTTTTTTTTTTTTATAAATGTTGCATTACCAAACTAAGTAACATCATCAGTGCTAGAAGGGAGTTGGGTTTATGGGAGAAGGAGGAGGAGGAGGAGGAGGACTTATGTGTTGTTTTGCTCCTTCTTCTGTTCCTCTTGTTTTGAAGGAAAGGGAGGAAGGATGGTTGTGTTTGAATCATTTGTGGAATATTTTTTTCATCAAGTGTTCATTCCTTTTTTTTTTCCCCCAAATGATCGATCAGCACCCCACCCTACTCTGGCGCCTTTCAAATATGCTGGCCTATAATCCCAGATCAACCCCAGCCAGCCCAAGGAATCTTGCCGAACATTTTGAGAATTTTATATATACTGCATCTATATATATAGCCAGCAAAGCGACTCTGGAGTTCCTGCTGCAACTTTCTTCTTCCTGTGGGTCTTCTCCATTTCTTGAAGGATCTGCTGAACTTACCCGTTTACTTTGGGGTTACCGTTATTACTCCAGATAAGCACATATGCCGATTTTGATTGGCTTTCGTTTCACAAATACGTCAGTCTTCTCCAGTGGTTTGGCTTAAAAACCACTGTCCAGACGTTTCCCTGGAGAGTTGACCTCAGCTGATGATAGGAGAGCATCAAAGGGATTAGATCAGGGGTCTGCAATCTTAAATACTCAAAGAGCCATTTGGACCCGTTTCCCACAGAAAAGAAAACACCGGGAGCCACAAAACCTGGGTGGGTGTGGCCAACTCGACATCACTCACTTCTACCAGTCACATGACACCCCCTAGCCACGCCTACCCAACCAGTCATTAGAGCAGAGAACTGGTTGTTAAAAAACACCAGGAACCACAAAACCCTTTTGACATATCTCTCTTCACTCCCTCCCTCTCTCCCCCACTCCCTCTCCCTCTGTATGTCTCTCTCTCTCCCCCTCTCACTGTCTCTGCCCTGGCCGCTTCTCCATCCCCTGCTGTCACCCTTACCTTCTCAGGCCAGGCGAGGAGTGACTGGGAGGGGAGGGTGAGGGGTGGGGCCAGCCACCGGTGGGATCACCTGACAGGGAGCCACAGCAGAGGGCCCAAAGAGCTGCATGCGGCTCCGGAGCCACAGGTTGCTGACCCCTGGACTAGATAACAATGCACCCTGTACACGCAGTGGTGGCTTTTTTCATTCTTTTGCTCCATTTTAACATTTAAGAACATTGTCCTGGCTGGTGAAATAGGAAACAGAGGCGCGAAATCAACAACAAACAGAGTTGGGATCATTGGTGGCCCTTTGCTTACTTCCCCAGTTCAGTTGCCTCTCTGTTCAGGTCAGATGAGCCGGATGAGTGTGTGACTCTCTCCAGTTGTGATTAAGGCACAGTAATGAGGGATGCGACAACATTCCTTGCATTTTGGATCGCCTGGGTTTTCACGCTTGGATATTGACTCTAGTTAATTTAGCACCATTGGCTCGTATGACATGCTAAGCTAATCAAATCAAATCAAAGCTTGATTCCGGCCTTCTTTAGGCCGGAGAGATGCTTGAAGAAGCGACAGTATAGATTGCGGTTGCAAAGAGAGCTGCTGGGAGGTCATTCTTCACCCAATTAATTTATGTTGTGTGAAGACAGCCGGATCCTGTGACGGGCTGCTGGCCCTCAGCCGGTTAGCAAGAGGATGCAAAGGAGGATAAAACCATCGTGTCTACCAGCGGGGACCAAGCCAGCACCTTTCTTGCACCCGCCTGTGTTGTTGCCTGTGGCCGATGCCTCCTTCCCAGCCCAGCTTCCTATCTTGCCTCTGGCTTTCATGTCTTCCCTTTGTAGATCCAATCACTTCTTCCACCTTTCTGTCTGTGGCCTAGTTTTTTTCTCCCCCCCCCCTCAATCTAATCGTGTATTTTTTTTCTTCTTCTTCTTCTTCAGCTTCCACAAAGAGGTTGTCTTCTTTGTGATACTTGCTTCTTAGCTGCTCTCAGAGTCAAAAGCCGGTGCCTGTAATTGTCTCTCCGCTGTGCTGCCATCGTGTCTCATCTTCTCCAAGGTCAGACCCTTTTTTGCCCAGGCTGGTCCTGCACTTCCCTTTGAACATTACAGAGTATTATTTTCCCGCCTACCCTTTTCTTCTATTTCGAGGCCTGCGTGGCTTTCACCTCCTCACCCAAAAATCTGTTCACATTCTGAAGCTGGCTGGCTTTTGCCGCAGCTTCCCGGCGGGGCTGCATCACCAATGGGTGAATCTCTGAGAGGTGTTTCCCACCCCCACCCCCACCCCTTTGCAGAGTGTCACCCCCTCCCCCAACCTGGATCTCTGAATTCAGTTAATAAGTTGTCAGGCATTGGGGAGGGGTTCTTCTTTCCCTGCAGTTCAGAGACCCCCCTCCCCGCTCTTCCCCAGGGCACCCCATGTTTACCTTGCCAGGCCAGGGAAAGAATAGAAAATAGGAAGAAATGGAATGGAATGGAATGGAATGGAATGGAATGGAATGGAATAGAATAGAATAGAATAGAATAGAATAGAATAGAATAGAATAGAATAGAATAGAATAGAATAGAATAGAATAGAATAGAATAGAATAGAATTACATTAGAATGGAATGGAATGGAATGGGCAGTGGAGATATAATCTGGAATTAAGGGGTATAGATGCTTCTCCCTTGTCGTGGTCAGATCATTTCCTGCTGAGGTTAGACTTCAGGACGCTATTCCTCCATCGCAGGGAGGCGAAATTGATTCAGTGGTTCCGCCCCAGGCGCCTAATGGATCCTGAAGGGTTCTAGAAGGAGCTTGGGGAGATACCTGACTCCTTTGTCCACAATCCGGCGGAGTCTCTGGCGGCTGCCTGGAATAGGGCGGCATCTGGGGTACTGGACCGGATTGCGCCTTTGCGACCTCTCCATGGCGGTGGATCCAGGAAAGCTCCCTTGTTTACCAGGAGCTCCGGGTGATGAAGCACCAGAAGAGACATCTAGAGCGACGCTGGAGGACCAGTAACTCCGAATCTGACTGAACACTCTTGAGAGCCTTTATTAGGACTTATTTAGCGGCGATACGGGTGGCAAAATGTTCGCATTTTCCTGCACTTATTGCATCCGCAGATTTGCACCCAGCCACCCTATTTAGGGTGACTCTCTCCCTCCTTAATGTAGGGGGAGTGGAGGAGCCCTTGCAGGGTATTGCTGAGGAGTTTGTGCAGTTTCTCTCGGATAAAGTCGCTCAGATTCAGATGGATCTGGACTCTGATTGGGCAATTCCGACCGAGATGACAGGGGCGGGTCTTAGACCCGTTGTGTGGGATGAGTTTGAGCCTGTGACTCCTGAGGAAGTGGACAAGGCTGTAGGAGCAATGAGTTCCTCCACTTGTTTGTTGGACCCGGGCCCCTCCTGGCTGGTTTCGGCCAGCAGGGAGGTGACACGAGGCTGGCTCCAGGCTTTAGTTAACGCGTCCTTGAGGGAAGGAGCCTTCCCGCAACCATTAAAGGAAGCGGTCGTAAGGCCCCTCCTCAAGAAGCCTTCCCTGGATCCAGCAGAATTAAAGAACTTTCGTCCAGTCTCCAACCTACCCTTTGTGGGAAAGGTTGTAGAGAAAGTGGTGGCACTTCAGCTCCTGCGGTCATTGGAGGAAACAGATTATCTTTTCAGTCTGGCTTCAGGCCTGGCTACAGCACTGAAACTGCTTTGGTCACACTGATGGATGATCTCTGGCGAGCCCGAGATGGGGGTCATTCCTCCATTTTGGTGCTACTTGACCTCTCAGCGGCTTTTGATACCATTGACCATGGTATCCTTCTGGGACGACTAAGGGAGCTGGGAGTGGGAGGCACCGTGTTACGGTGGTTCTCCTTCTATCTCTCTGGTCAGTCACAGTCGGTGTTGGTATGAGGGCAGAGGTCGACCCCTAGGCTCCTCGTTTGTTTGGTGCCTCAGGGCTCGGTCCTCTCTCCCCTCCTATTTAACATCTACATGAAGCCGATGGGTGAGATCATCCAATGATACGGGGTGAGGTATCAGCAATACGCGGATGATACCCAGCTGTATATCTCTACCTCCGCGTCAATTCAGTGATGCGGTGGATGTGATGTGCCGGTGCCTGGAGGCTGTGAGGGTCTGGATGGGAGTCAACAGGCTCAGACTTAACCCAGACAAGACCGAGTGCCTGTGGCTACTGCCTTCTAAAGACTATGTTGACTGTCCATCCTTGGTTCTGGGGGAGGAGAAATTGTCCCCCTCAGAACGGGTTCGCAATTTGGGTGTCCTCCTAGACTCATAGCTAAGATTACAGCAACATCTGACAACTGTGGCTAGGGGGACCTTTGCACAAGTTTGCCTGGTGCACCAATTGCGACCCTACTTGGATCGGGAGGCTCTCCTCACAGTCACTCATGCCCTTGTCACCTCACGGTTAGATTATTGCAACGCGCTCTACATGGGGCTACCCTTGAAAAGGGTATTGGAACTCCCTAACTTTTGGTTCTGGGGGTATTTCTAGTTGCCCTTATTGGAAAGAGGGGCGCAGCTTGTTAATTCACTGTGACAACCTATTAGCTTCCACCCAGTTGTTGTGAACTTGAATCAACATTGGTGCTACAGCCGAGATGTAATCTGAGTTCAGGGGACATTTCCGTGGTCAGATCGCTCACTCCCTATTAGGGGAAACCTGAGCTAGAAGATTGTCTGCTGGGTTTTAATGTGATGAATATGGGCAGCAGCATCCAGAGAACAAAATCATTCATGTCCCTTCCGATTTGGCAGGGCAGGTCGAGATGAGGCCTCATCTTTTAAGGATATCTGGGATCACTTAAATCAGGGGTGTCAAACTCAATTTCATTAAGGGTTGCATCAGAGCTGGGTGGGTGTGGCCAACTGGGTGGGTATGGCCAGCTTGATGCCACTCACTGAGCATGGCTGACTGGGTGGGCGTGGCCAACTGGGTGGGTGTGGTCAGGTTGGCACCCAGCAGTGGGTTTCACATTCTGTTACTACTGGTTCGCCTTGCACGCGTGTGTGCCCGGTTTGCGCACGCGCCTGCCTTCTACACATGCGCCTGGCCTTCCATGCATGGACTTTGTTCACACGCACACCTTCCGCGCATCCACCCAGCCTCAAAAACATGCCTAAATAGGACGGCATAGAGCCGGGGGGGGGGCACCCATGATTTCCGCTACTGGTTTGTCCGAATCGGTCTGAACCGGCTGAATACCACCTCTGTTGATGCCACTCCCCAAACCGCTGGCATGTTTCCTCTTCACATTATCAGTGTCTCTTGAACTTTGTGGGTTTTTTGCCAAGAAAAGCCTTTGGCAGGTTGCCAAAGACATCAGAGCTTAGTGATAAGATGGACTGGTTATGAAGAATTTTGTTTTGGACTATGCTGAGGATGAATCACTACTTGGGCCTCAGTCACAACACCCCTTACATTTTCCAGGATGGCCCCATAGGCCGGATCTGACCACATTGCGGACTGGATCTGGCCCATGGGCCTTGTTTTTGACACCCCTGACTTAAACCCTGTGGATTGTGAAGGAGTAGGCAGGTTCTCTGTGCTGTGAGCTTGGTCGCTGATACACTGATCCTCTATCCTACCTGGCTGTTGAAAGTTATCAAGGAGGTGATAGGAAGTTGGATGTTGTGGATGGCACCGCTGCGAGTGAGGATGTTGTCTCCTAACACAAAGGAGGTTTTCAGGTCTGCCATCTTCAGCTTCTTCCCTTCGCTGGCATCCTGCCATAAATTGCAAGGGAGGGGGGAGGAATTTGGGGGAGTATCATGTGGGCCTGAGAATGAAAATGGCAGGAGGGATGACACACTGAAAAGAACCAGAGGTGCGAAACCAGAATAAATCAGCCTGCTGGTCATCTGGCCTGGGAACCGAATACAAAATTGTAACGAGAAGTGCCAAATGTCGGAGCCATTCCCAAAACGTCAAAAGAGCATCCTATTGGACACGGATGGACTGGTCAAAGGGAGAGGGCCAGAGAAAGGGGAAAAAGTGCAACCTTTGTATGGGAATATTCAGATCTAGATTTATTTTTGCTGCAACCACTTAACTTTAGTAAAAGAACCTATCACTTCAACCAAATAGAGTCGAGGGTCTTTCTTTTCTAAATAGAGGCAGGTCTGACAGAAGCATCGATGTCCCCCATCTCCAAAGAGCTGTTGCTTGATCCAGATGTTTTAGATAACAATTCATTAGTCGTCTTCAAACATCCAATTTTAGGGAAGATTCTTGAGAAGACAGCTGGACTAGGGTTGCAGTCCCAGATGGAATAGATTTTCTGAATCCTTGCTGGCAGAATTTAGACCTGGCTCTGGGACTGAAACTGCATTATTTGCCTTTCTTGATGATCTATGGCAGTTCTAGGAACAAGGGGAATATAAATCTTCTTGGCCTGGTTCTTGATCTTCTGACAGCTTCCAATGCCATCAATCATGGTTTCCTTCCTAGACTGGCTGCGAGGGTTGTGAGTGGATCACACTGTTTTGTTCAATCTCTTCTGTTTCTTGAGCAGTCAGTTCCAGTCAGTGGTAGCTGGAGCGGAGATGTCGAGGCATAAGGAGCTGCATGGTCAGGTCCAACAAAACCAGACGGATACTGCGAACTTCCTTTATTGCTACTCATGTATTTACAATAATCTCATCAGACTAACTGAATTCTCTTGTGAACAACTAGATAAGCACTCCAGGGAGGTGACTGGGTCAGATCTCCATCACTTCTACTGTTGCAGATACAGATTAACAGAGTTGGAAGGGACCTTGTAGGTCATCTAGTCCAACCCCCCCCTGCCCAAGCAGACCCTACACCATTTCTAACAGATGGCCATCCAAACTGTTCTTAAAAGCTTCCACTGACGAAACTACCACAACTTCTGAAGGCAGCTTCTGTTCCATGGGTTGATTGCTCTCACTGTCGGAAAATGTCTCCTTATTTCCAGGTTGAATCTCTCCTGGATCAGTTTCCATCCATTGTTCCTTGTCTGGCCTGCTTTGGAAAATAGCTTGACCCCCTTCCTCCTCTCTGGAGCAGCCCCTCAAATACTGGAAGACTGCTCTCATGTCTCATTGTGTGTTTTAGCCTCCAGTCCCCTAATCATCTTGGTTGCTCTTCTCTGCACTCTTTCTAGAGTCTCAACATCTTTTTTATAATGTGGATGCAGTACTCTAGGTGTGGTCTTACTAAGGCTTTATAGAGTGGTATTAATACCTCACTGGATCTTGATTGTATCCCTCTACTAATTCCTCTACTTAATCCCTAAATTCCAGAATCCCTCCGCCAGCATGGAATTCTGGAAGTTTCACAAGCAATGGTGGGATTCAGCCAATTCTCACCACTTCAGGAGAACTGGTTGTTAACTTTCTGAGCAGTTTGGCAAAGTGGTTGTTGGAAGAAATCATCAGGGCAGAGAACCGGTTGTTAAATTACTTGAATCCCACCGCTGTCCACAAGTCATAAAATTGCGAAGGTTGGAAATCCCTGCACTGGAACAACCCAAACAAGAAGAGGATGGGATGACAAGGTGTGCGGCAGGAGAGCAGTCAAGGAACATAAAATGCCTCCTTCCCCCAATCGTGGCTGATCAGTAGAGGTGGAACTTGGTTGATGATAAATTCACAACAGTCAGCTCAGAATCCACTGGGAAAAAAACGGATATTTTCATTCAAGACGATAACCAGGAATGGCATTGTGGGCTAGTCATGATTTAGTACTGTGGAGGGATTCGATTTTTTTTACTACTGGTTCTGTGGGCATGGCTTGGTCGGCATCGCTTGGTCGGCATGGCAGGGGAAGGATACCATAAAATCTCCATTCCCTCCCCACTCCAGAGGAAGATTACTACAAAATCTTCATTTCCTCCTGATCAGCTGGGACTCGGGAGGCAGAGAATAGATGGGGGAAGGGCCAGTCAGAGGTGGTATTTACCGGTTCTCCGAACTACTCAAAATTTCCGCTACCGGTTCTCCAGAACTGGTCAGAACCTGCTGAAACCTACCTCTGGTTTAGGCTCTGACCTGATGTCTGGTGACTGTTTGAATCTATGGGGAGCAAAACAGGCTGAATGCCAGGAAAATGGAGTGGCTGTGAATGACTAAGCCAACTGTTTACACAGATCATCGATCTTTGATTCCATCCTCAAGACAGACAGAGCCGGCTTGTGGTTTCAGGAGGGAACCTGCAGAGATCAGAGTCCCTTCCTGCTGTGAGTCCAGCCTCACACTGCTTTAATTGGGCCTCATTTCAAAGCCAGGATGCTCGAATGCAGGCCAGAAATTCATTTCCCATGCCACGTGGGCTTCAAACATTTTAGCAAGGGGTTCTCTGCCCAGTTGCTGGGTGCACGTGGCCATGGTGGGTGTGGCCTAGTCAGCCTCCTGCACCATGGGGGGGTGTATGTGCATTTTTGCCTTCCCCGGGCTCCAGAGGCTTTCGTCGAGCCTCCAGGAGGGCAAAAATAGCCTCCCCAGGCTCCGGAGGCCTCTGGAGGCCAGAAACACACCTGTTTCTGGCCTGCCCGAAATTCCGGTAGGCCTGTTTTTCGCCCTTCCGCAAGCCTCCATGCATGCCCTGCACTTACCTACATCCAACGGGCCATGTGGGGACTCCTGGGAAGGGAAGGGTGGGGGGTGGGGGCAACCAGGAGTGAGATTTGGGGGTTCTCCAAACTGCACAGAATCTTAGCTAGAGATTCTCCCGAACCCCTGCGAACCCTGAACAGCCCACTCCTGCATGTGGGCATATCCCACACAGAAGCTCCTGCCTGCAAAAGGCCTAGAAGGCCAACAGGTATCTTCCACCTTCCTGGAAAGCTAGGGGCCCCCAAACATCGAAACCTGACAGAATCATCTTTTTTGGAGTTCTACCTTGCTTTTAGTCTACGTGTCTGTTTGCCTATGGAGTTGCGCCTTGCCTGAGCTTACCTGTCATTTTGCCTCTGAAGACCCAAAGGTGCTTTTTCAAGAGGCATTTGGACTTCCTTGTTTTTTCTTTGAAGACGTTTTGCTTCTCACCCAAGGAGCTTCTTCAGCTCTGACTGGATGGTGGGGAATGGAAGGATTTATGCTCATTGCAGACAGTTGGTCACCTGCATCCTTTTAGGGGGTCGTTGAGGCCACTTGGAGGTTTATCTGTGTCTTCAGGGTCACCTGAGTGGTGCAAATGGGTGTGAAGCCCAGGACTGTCTTAACAGCATTATGGGCCCCAAGCAAATCAGTGTACTGGGGCCCCTATGACAACTACTCACAGGAATAAAAATATAAATGTTCAATAAAATTAAACATATATTTAACAGATTAACAGAGTTGGAAGGGACCTTGTAGGTCACCTAGTCCAATCCCTCATCCAAGCAGGAGACCCTACACCATTTCTGACAAATGGCAGTCGAGTCTCTTCTTGAAAGCCTCCAGTGATGAAGCTCCCACAACCTCTGAAGGCAACTTCTTTTTTTAAAAAAATATATTATTTTTTAAAAACATAAACATAAAACACATTTTTTTTTCAAAACAAAGCTTTTGATCCGGTCACAAATTAATACAAATCACTAACAAATCTTAATTTTCAATTAACACAACTTAATATTTTACTCAGTTATTTCCCTCAATTTTATCTATTTAACTATGCCATTATCCTCCAAAACCCGTTACTTAAATCTTAAATCCTAATCAATTATAATTCCATTTTTCTCTTTCATTTGCTTAGATGGATATATTTTAATAATATAAATCATCACAGTTATTATAAACATTCATAAAGTAATTAATTCCAACATAATCATTTTATTTTTACTAATGAACTCAACATTTATAGTCTTTATTTCTGTTATTAAACCTAACTTATTCATTTCATTTTAACTATTAATCTCAACATACTCCTCCTTATTTGACTCTCCCATCTCATTTTATTTGCTATAAAACCCAATATCTTTATCTTCATCTTTGTTGTGAAACCAATCATTTTTATTTCCTGACTGTTAAACACAGCATAACCATTTTATTTTTGGCTGTTAAACACAGCATACTCATTTTTGTTTTTTTGGCCATTACACAGCATATCCATTTTACTTTGGCTGTTACACAGCATAACCATTTTTGTTTGGCTGTTGAGACACAGCATGCTCATTTTGTTTTTTGGCTGTTACACAGCATATCTATTTTTATTTTTTGGCTATTAAACACAGCATAATCATAGTTGGTTTAACTATCCCTACTTAATCCTTTCTTTGTTGTTTCCATCCATCTATACATTGCTTATTTTCAGTTAATCATATTCATCCTTATCCTTTTTCATAACAATTTAACATTGAGACATGGTTGTTGCTTAAAATATACCTTAAAATATATTTATAATTCCTTTTAACATTTTAAATTAACCATATTTATCTTTATCCTTTTTCATACCAATTTAACATTAACACATAATTCTTGCTTCAAATGTATCTTTAAATATGTTTATAAATTCCTTTTAACTTTCTTAATTTCTGTAAAAACCTCCTTTTTATTACTACAATCCACCTGTACATTGTTTTATTTTAATCACATTGTTTCAATCTTCTTTTTTCTTTTTCCAGTCGTGTTTATCTTATCTCTTCATCTCCTTGCCTGCAAACATATATTTCCTTCCATTTTCAAAGGTTTCAATTTTGTCCTCCATAAGTCATATTATATCTTTTTGTTATTTTTATTCCGAATATAATATATCAAATCTTCTCTTAAGCCTGTGCTTATTCCTTCTTTTATTCCTGCGCCAATTTTTTAAGTTATTATCATTTCAACTATTATTGTTCCATTATAATTTCCTTTTCTTTTCACAAAAGTCAAGCTGCCTGCAGATGGGGGCGGGGGGGGAAGGGAACCTCCTCCGCAAGATCCCATGACTTTTATCTGTAGAACTCAAAATTTCCCATAGCCGAATGGAGTTACAAAGTTCCTTTTAAAACCAGATGGTGTCCCTCTACAATCCACATTTTCCATTAGTCATGCGAGTATCCATTTTGTGCTATTATGTAACAATCCAATTTATTTCTTCTTCTTTTAACTTTAAAAGTATCCAATCTTCTTCTTTTTATATATATACATATCCAATTCAAATGTTAATATATCCAGTCTTTGTCCCATATCTCGATATTTAATTCCTTTAGTTCTATTCAAAGCTTAGTTGTTTATCGGGTCTTTGTTTCTTTAAGGTAACATTTTAAACTTTCATCCCCTTTGTTATTCAGCCACTATTTTATAACTAGGGGTCTTATAGATGTTGATTTTGCTCTAGGCGTTGTTCTAGCCTGGGTTGGTTGTCACTCACCCGGCTTCAAAGAGCTCCATTTCTATCCACTTTCCTCCAGCACATTTCTTGGCCGGTTGTCCCAGCTTCATGACAGCTGCCATGGCTGCTGCCCCCTCCCCCGCCTCCGACTCACAGAGGGTTCCCTCTGACCTCCAAGGAACTTGATTGTTCTTCTTGGTTGTCTGAGGTCCCCCTCCTTTCCCCCCGTCCCTATAGGACGGTTCCAGTCTGAAGACCAATTGGCGGCGGTTCGGCAGCCGGGGTTTTCGCACCTGCTATTTCCCCAACTGTCTCACCACGATGCCAAACCGGAAGTCCTAGGCAACTTCTGTTCCACTGGTGATCGTTCTCACTGTCAGAAAGTTCCTCCTCATTTCTAGGTTGAATCTCTCCTTGGTCAATTTCCATCCATTATTCCTTGTCTGGCCTTCAAGTGCTTTGGAAAATAGCTTGACCCCCTCTTCTCTGTGGCAGCCCCTCAAGTATTGGAAGACAGCTATCATGTCTCCCCTGGTCCTTCTCTTCACTAGACTAGCCATGCTCAGTTCCTGCAACCATTCTTCTTATGTTTTAGCCTCCAGTCCCCTCATCATCTTTCTTGCTCTTCTCTGCACTCTTTCTAGAGTCTCAACATCTTTTTTTATCAACCTTGAAATAAGGAGAAATTTTCTGACAGTGAGAACCATCAACTGATGGAACAGAAGTTGCCTTCAGAAGTTGTGGAAGCTTCATTCCTGGAAGCTTTCAAGAAGAGACTGGACTGGCATCTGTCAGGAATGGTGTAGGGTATCCTGCTTGGGGAGGGGGGTTGGACTAGATCACCAACCTTTAGGACCTCAGAGACCACTAAATCCTGTGGATCACTAATATGATCTGCCTAAGGACCAGCTGTCTGGGTGTGGCTAGGTGGTTATGTGACTGGGTGGGCATGGCCAACTCGATGTCACTCGCGTTGAGGTGTGCCTCTCCTCATCTCTCCCCTCCCAGCCACTCTTTGCCTCCCTGCCTGGGCTCCTTAGAGTCCCAACAGGAGGCAGTTGTTGGAGCTAAGCAGCCACCATGAGAAAGAGTTGTCAAAACAGCTCAATTCAAATTGGATCTGATCGAGAAGGAGGCTCAGCAAAAGCACCTCACTGAGGATTATGAGCATAGACTTTCCAAGCAGAGGGAAGACTTGCGGAAGTGCAAGGCCAGCTACAGGCGCCTGGAGGCTCATCGGGCTGAGATGGTCAGACAGTTCCAGGCCATGATGCAGTCCCACTGGAACAAGGTCCTCCGGCTCTTCGCCACCAGCGGCACTTCCCTCCAGCCTTCGCCCAAAGCCCCACACCAGGAGGCTGAAGCAGACCCCAAGTTGGAATTTCTGTCCCCCTCCAACCCACACAAAAAGACCCCGAAGGGGGAGACTCTCTGCTGCAACACAAATGTTCATTGCACGTATCCGGCCCAGGGGCCGTAGTTTGAGGACCCCTGATTTAGTGCAATATAAGAAATGCAAATGATTTTTCGGTGCAGACCACCAAAATTTTCTCGCGGACCACCAGTTGGTGACTGCTGGACTAGATGACCTACAAGGTCCTTTCCAACTCTGTTAATCTGTTAAAGAAAGGACAGTTGGGGCCAACACAGAGGTGGGTTTCAGCAGGTTCTGATCAGTTCTGGAGAACCGGTAGTGGAAATTTTGAGTAGTTTAGAGAACCGGTAGTAAAAATTCTGACTGGGCCGGCCCCCATCTATTCTCTACCTCCCAACCTACCTCTCAGCTGATTGGGAGGAAATGGAGACTTTGCAGTATCCTTCCCATCACGCCCACCAAGCCATGCCACGCCCACTAAGCCACACCCACAAAACCGATAGTAAAAAAAACTGAAACCCACCACTGGGCCAACAGTACTCCCTCCTCCTGCTTCTAAGCAAAGAAGAGAAGAGGACTTGAATATGAGGCATTTTGCTAAAGTATAGTTTGTTTAAGCACGGTCAAGTGGCCAAAGCTTATAATGAAGCTGCAATGCATGGAACCAGGGAGCACCCACAGCTTCACAGGGGGCTCACTGGAACGATGTTGCCTGCTGGTATTTGAAGCCCCCTGGGAGACATTAAAAAAAAGGGGAGGGGAGTTTTGCTTAGAATCTCCAGCCTACTTAGCTTCTTGGAGCTGTGCCCTTGTGTGCCACCCTTCTGTTTTATGGCTCCCAGGACTATTAAACACAATCTAAAAACACAAAAGCACACATATTGCTAAAGTAGAAGCAATCAAGAATCAAAGCAAGTAAAATCAATAAAACATTTAACAGCATCAGTAAAAAACAAACAAAGAACTTAACTGCCATGCTAGACAGCCTGGGATTATGGGGGGGGGGGGGGGAAAGCATCTTGCATCCAAGGGACATCAAACCTGGTTGTAGTAAAGAGCCCCCCATATCTGGTGCTGTGGTTAGCCAGACCTTCTGGGAAGTCTTTGGCTTGGTGGCCATTGCTTCATCTGATGGGAAAAGTTAATAGAGTAGAGTAGAGTAGAGTAGAGTAGAATAGAGTAGAGTAGAGTAGAGTAGAGTAGAGTAGAGTAGAGTAGAATAGAAGCTGGAGGGGATCTTGGAGGACTTCTAGTCCAGCCCCCTTCTCAGCCAGGAACACCTATACCAGTGATGGCTAACCTTTTTGCCGTCGCGTGCCAACAGTGGGGGGGACCACGGGAGGGCATATATGTGTGACACCCCCCACGCTCCCCTGTTTTTGGCACGCAATGGCATGGTGGGCCTGGTAGGCCTACTTTTTGTCCCCCCCAGGCTCCAGAGGCTTTCTATGAGCCTGGGGAGGGTGAAAACAGCCTCCCCCCCCCCCCGGAAGCCCTCTGGAGGCCGGAAATGGCCCGTGCTGGAGCTGAGCTAGGGCAACGCTCGCATGCCCACAGATATGGCTCCGCGTGCCACCTGTGGCACACTTGCCATCGGTTCGCCATCACGGACCTATACCATCTCAGATAAGTGACTGTCTAGTCCAGGGATGGCTAACCTTTTTGCCGTCACGTGCCAAAAGCGGGGGGAGCACGGGGGGTCGCGTGCACGCATGCCCACACTCATAATTCAATGCGCCCTGCCCCCTGTGTATGCGTGCGTGACCTCCCCCCCCCCCCACGCTCCCCACGCTTTTGGAACGTGATGGCACGGTGGGCCTGGAAACTTTTTTGGAGCACGGGGAAGACAAAAATGGCCTCCCCCCCAGAGGCCATCCAGAGGCCGGAAACAGCCTATTTCCCAACTTCTGGTGGGCCCAGAAGGCCCGAAAATCAGCTGGACAGTGCGTGCATGCACACCGGAGCTGAGCTAGGGTAACACTCTTGTGCCCACCAATATGGCTCGGCGTGCCACAGCTTCGCCATCATGGGTCTAGTCTCTTCTTCTTAAAAGCCTCTAGTGATGGAGCACCTATGATTTCTGGAGGCCAGCTGTTCCGTTGGATAATTGTCCTCACTGCTACGAAGTTTCTCCTTAATTCCAGGTTGCTCCTCTCCTTAAGTAGTTTCCATCCATTGTTTCTTGTCCTGTCCTCCGGTGCTTGCAAGGTTCAAAGAGGTAAAAGGTTCACCTTTTGTTAGAGCCTAAATCACCCCACACCTGGACTTGTCAAGGAGGGGAGAACACCTGGCTCGCTTTACACTTGGAATATTGCATCCAGTTTTGGTCACCACAATATAAGAAAGGTGTTGAGACTCTAGAAAGAGAAGAGCAACTAAGATGATTAAAGGCCTGGAGACTAAAACATATGAAGAACAGTTGCAGGAATTGGGTATGTCTAGTCTAGAGAAAAGAAGAATTAGGGGTGACATGATAGCAGTCTTCCAATATTTGAGGGGCTGCCACAAAGAAGAGAGGGTCAACCTATTCCCCAAACCATGTGAAGCCAGGACTAGAAGCAACGGATGGAAACTGATCAAAGAGAGGACCAACCTAGAACTAAGGAGGAAATTTCTAACGGTGAGACAACTTGCCTCCAGAAATTGTGGGTACTTCATCACTGGAGGCTTTTAAGAAGAGATTGGACAGCCATTTGTCTGAAATGTAGATGACCCTCACTCTGTCAAGAACCTTGGAGTACTCATATTAAATGATCTAAGTGCCAAAGCCCACTGTAACAATATGCCAAAAAGGCATTAAGGGTTATAAACCTAATCTTGCGTAGCTTCTTCTCTGGTAATATTATATTACTAACCAGAGCTTACAAAACATTTGCTAGACCAATTCTTGAATACAGCTCATCTGTCTGGAACCCGCACTGCATATCGGACATTAATACAATTGAACGCGTCCAGAAATATATCACAAGAAGAGTCCTCCACTCCTCTGCTCATAACAAAATACCTTATGCCACCAGACTTGAAATTCTGGGTTTAGGAAATTTAGAAGAACGCCGCCTTCGGTATGACCTAAGCATAGCTCATAAAATCATCTGCTACAATGTCCTACCTGTCAATGTCTACTTCAGCTTCAACCACAACAATACAAGAGCACACAATAGATACAAACTTAAAGTGAACCGTTCCAAACTCGATTGCAGAAAATACGACTTCAGTAACAGAATTGTTAATGCCTGGAATGCACTACCAGACTCTGTGGTCTCATCCCAAACCCCCCAAAATTTTAACCTAAGACATCTACTGTTGACCTCACCCCATTCCTAAGAGGTCTGTAAGGGGCATGCATAAGAGCATCAGCGTGCCTACCGTCCCTGTCGTAATGTTCCCTTTAATTGTATTCATTTTATGTATTCAATTCATGCTTATACTTATATACCGTATTTTTCGGTGTATAAGACGCACCGGAGTATAAGACGCATCTTAATTTTGGAGGAGGAAAACAAGGAAAAAAGTATTCTACCTCTGCCTACCAGCATTTTGGAACGGTCTGGGGGAAATCTGCCTGGCAGCTTTGGGGAACAAGGCGGGTGCCATGATTTGTGGCTGGTCACCCCTCTGGCTGCCCAGAAGGTAGCTTAGGGCAGGCAATGGCCGCAATGACTTCACTCCCCTGCAATGTGAGGAGCTGCCGCCTAAGTCCTCTGCGCCCAGGAGCCGAGCGAGCCGAACGAGAGCTCCTAAAGAGCCCCTCCTTTCCAGCCACTGCTGCCCGGATTCCCCAACGCAATAATCAGAGCTGCGTTTGAGTTGGCGGGCGGCCAGTTCCCAACGGGAAGAAAAGCACTTTCAGGTGGCAGCGCTGCAATCCGCTCCCCAAATCAAAACGGTTCCCAGTTCCCCGCTGCACATTGCAGGGAAACTGGCCGCCCGCTGCCCGAAACGCAGCTCTGATTATTGCATTGGGGAATCCGGGCAGCGTTGGCTGGAAAGGAGGGGCGTTTTTCTTTAGGAGCTCCCGTTCGGCTCGTTCGGCTCCTGGGCGCAGAGGGCTTAGGCGGCAGCTCCTCACATTGCAGGGGAGTGAAGTCATTGCGGCCATTGCCTGCCCTAAGCTAGGGCAGCCAGAGGGGTGACCAGCCGCAAATCGTGGCACCCGCCTTGTTCCCTGATTCCCGGGCAGATTCCCCCCCCCCCGACTGTCCCGAAGAGGGACGGTTGTTCCTTAGGCTGGGCCCCTTTCCCTGCAGCCTGGAACTGGCCGAAAATGGCCAAAGGGTGGGGGCCGGTGGGTGTGCGGGGCTACATTTGGCGTATAAGACGCACCCAGATTTTCACTCCCTTTTGGGGGGGTAAAAAGGTGCGTCTTATACACCGAAAAATACGGTATATTATCTACTATGTACTTGACAAAATAAACAAATAAAATAAATAAATAAATGATAGGGCTTCCAGGCTGGGCAGGATAGGACCTCTTTGCCTTGGCAATTTTCCTGCCCTGCCCTGTGCCCAGGTCAGATTAGATGACCTCAAGGGCATTTCCGAATCCATGACTCTATGACTGTCGCAGAATCGGTGGGGCCCAGCTGAGAGAGCAGACATAACTAAGCTAATGCAGAGAAGTTGTTCCTGCTGTTGAGCCTGCTGAGAGTGCGGGAGGCAAGCCCCAGCAGATGAGAACAGCCTTCGTTCCAGCTAGATCCAACACGATTCATCTTCATTTCCGTGATTAACAAGGCTGTCACTTCTCATCCACAAATGCTAACATCCCAAGTGTCAGCATCGGTGGAACTACCCAGGTGATGCTCCAGAATGCCGCTCACCCAGAGTTTATTTTCGCCCTTCAGCACGATTATTTTCTTCTTAACAAAATAACAGAATAACAGAGTTGGAAGGGATCTTGGAGGTCTTCTAGTCCAACCCCCTGCTTATGCAGGAAACCCTACACTACTTCAGACAAATGATTATCCAACCTCTTCTTAAAAACTTCCAGTGCTGGAACATTCACAACTTCTGGAGGCAAGTTGTTCCACTGGTTAATTGTTCTAATTGCAAGGAAGTTTCTCCTTAGTTCTAAGTTGCTTCTCTCCTTGGTTAGTTTCCACCCATTGTTTTTTGTCCTGCTTCTGGTGCTTTGGAGAATAGGTTGACCCCCTCTTCTTTGCAGCAGCCCTTTAGATAGTTCGATATGCTATCAAATAGCATAACGTTTATCATAAGTTTACATAACACAAAGTCTGTTCAGAGATGGAAATGACTTCATGCTGGTCCAGATGTAAATTAGGGATTCTGCAGTCGAGCCAGGAAAACTGCTCGAAGATACAGATCGGGGTGGGTTCTATTTACCTTTACTACCGGTTCGCAATGGGATCACGCTTCTGCGCATGCGCAGATCGCCAATGACGACATCCGGGGCAGTGGGCGGGGTCTCCCACCGGTTTTTACTAACGGTTCTTGCGAACTGATCCAAACCGGGGGCAACCCACCACTGATACAGATTAACAGAGTTGGAAGGTACCTTGTAGGTCATCTAGTCCAACCCCCAACCTGCCCGAGCAGGAGACCCTACCCCATTTCTGACAGATGGTAATCCAGTCTCTTCTTGAAAGCCTCCAGGGATGAAGCTCCCACAACTTCCGAAGGGAACTTCTGTTCCATTGGTTGATTGTTCTCACTGTCAGAAAATGTCTCCTTATTTCCAGGTTGAATCTCTCCTTGTTCAGTTTCCATCCATTGTTCCTTGTCTGGCCTTCGGGTGCCTTGGAAAATAGCTTGACCCGCTCCTTTCTGTGGCAGCCCCTCAAATATGGGAAGACTGTTGTCATGTCTCCCCTGACCCTCTTCCTCTCTATGGCCAACTCGCCACGGCCTACTCGCCACGGAACAACACACTACGGGACAATTGAACATTTCAATTTAATTATTTAAAATAAATTTTTAAAACTATTTTAATCTGTGCCATTCACATTTCATTCTGCCCCTCCTTTTGCAACCTTTCTTTAATGATTCCATTCCACACTTTCCTTGATACTAGTGTAACTCGTTGGCCGTGGTGAGTTGATTGTGGTGAATTGTCATAGTTTTGCTTTTGCATGGCAGCCACAAACGCACCCCTTTCTGCTCTTCCAGCTAAGGAACCCAACTGCCAGAATGCCCCCTGCGCTTTGGATTGTTTTTCCAGTGCTTAGTGCAAATGATGGAGTTAAAAACACTTTGAATATATCATGCATTCATTTTTTCTTCTTCTGTTTTCTGACTCCTTGGACAAATAAGGAGAGTCTTGCTGAGTCAGGACAAATAATTCTTCTAGCTCAGCAAATTTTGCCCATGGCGGCCAGCCAGAAGTCCTGAGAAATTCCTGCAAATTCACTTTGCCCTGTGCAGTGTCTCCAGAGTTGGCTTCAGGTCTGATGCCACGGGAGGGCTCTCATGAGCTCATCTAGCCTTCCCCCGGTCAGCTCAGACCCCCACCTGCCTCACCTGCGGTTAGCAAGGCAGCCATTTCCACCAGTAGTGGGATTCAAATAATTTAATAACTGGTTCTCTGCCCTAATGACTGGCTGGGTGGGCGTGGCCATGGTGGGCGTGGCCGGGGGTGTGTGACAGGCAGCACTCAGCCTCCTGCACCCCCCTTGGAAGCAAAACTGGGCTGTGGGGAGGATGCGCTGCCCGCCCCCTGCACTCGGTTTTGGGCCTAGTAGGCCTACCTGCATCCCCTTGGGAGCAAAAATTGGCTGCGGGGAGGCTGTGCCGCCCCCCTGCCCCCTGTTTTCAGCCTAGAATGCCACCCTGAAGCCTCCTGGGAGCAAAAATGGGCCACAGGGGGTCGCCACTCCCCTGTGCCCCATTTTGCTCCCAGGAGGCTTCAGGGAGGCTGCTTAGGCCCAAAATGGGGCACCGGGGGGTGCTGCACCACCCGTGTCCTGTTTTGGGCCTAGGAGGCTCCTGGGAAGCAAAAATGGGCCTAGGAAGCCTCCCTGAAGCATCCTGGGAGCCAAAAAGGGTGTGTGAGAACTCCTGGAAGGAGCTGGGTGGGAAGGGGCGGGGCCAGCCAGCAATTTAACAACCGGTCCCCCGAATCATCCTGAACCGGCTGAATCCCATCATTGATTTCCACCCATGAAAAGGGCACATGTGGAAAAAGGGTCCTTTTTTTGCCCTGGCCGAGCTCTACTGAACAGAGCCAACCCCTCCTTGGCAACCATTTAGTGCAGAGGGGTTTTTTTGGGGTGGGGGAGGAGCAACCTGAAAGCTGCTATGGGCAAAGTGAAGAGAAAAGGGGGCGAGGGGACCTCATTCTCAGGCTGACCTTCCCCTGGTTTTACAGCCTTGCATCTCTTTGCCAAAGCAGACAGTTCCAGTCCAAGGCCCGCAAAATCTGTTCTTCCACAAGGGATTTCTTAGGTAAAGAGGAAAAGAGATCTGGCAAAATTCCCTCCTTTTGCCTCCTTTTGAGATCCCTTTGGGACCCCAGTCAGAATCTGGCACGTCCTTTTCACTCCCTCGCTTGGTTGGGGGCCACGTTTTTATGCACATAGCAAATGGATAAAGGAGAATATCGGTAGCTCAAGGTTGAAATGAGCGGTCCTGGGTGCTCTCTGTTTTTGGTGGGTTTCTTTGCAGATGTTTCATTACCCAACTAGGTAACAGCATCAGTGCTAGAAGGGAGTAGAGTTTGCGAAAAGGAGGAGGAGGAGGAAGAAGAGGAGGAAGAGCAGGAGGAGGACTGTAGGATCCTTGGTACTCTCTGAGCTTGGTGGTTTTCTTGCAGACATTTCATGACCCAACTAGGAAACATTAGTGTTAGGAGGGTGGTTTGTGGAAAGGGGGAGGAGGAGGAGGAGGAGGAGGAGGACTGTGGGGTCCTTGGTGCTCTCTGAGCTTGGTGGTTTTCTTGCAGATGTTTCCACTAGGTGACATTATCAGTGCTAGAAAGGAGTAGAGTTTGCAAGGAGGAGGAGGAGAAGGAAGAGCAGGAAGAACAGGAGTAGGACTGTAGAATCCTTCTTGCTCTCTGAGCTTGGTTGTTTTCTTGCAGATGTCTCATGATTCAACTAGGAAACATTATTAGTGCTAGAAAGAGGGTGGTTTGTGGGGGGGGAGGAGGAGAAGGAGGAGGACTGTGGGTCCTTGGTGCTCTCTGAGGTGGTACTTTTCTTGCAAACATTTCATTACCCAACTAGGTAACATCCTCAGTGTTAGAAGGTTGAAAAAGGAGCAGGTCTTTGATCACACGTTGAATTGGCAACTCAAAAGGTTGGCAACTCCAGAATGTCCCTAGGCCACTCAGACAAGCAGGGTAGATAGAGCTGGACTGATGAAGCCCTTCCGCCTTGCAAACCCAATGATGTCGGTCTTTGATTGTCAGATCCCCCAGAATGGTAGCTGGGTCAGTGTGTGATGTGATTGGCAAAAGAAGAAAGTTGAAGCTGCTTAAATGTAGCAAAGTTATTATGGTGTAATAAGATCCGGAGAACGGATCTCATCACACAGTCCATTAAGGTTAATACTGTAAGAAATTAAGTCTTTGCACTTTCTGCTTTAATTTAAAAAAAAAAAAACTCTTTAAAATCTTGAGTTGCACAACCAAACCCAAGCCATCATTCTACACTGTTAGACTGTGTGGCCTAACTAATCAAAACTCACCTGGATCATAGACTGGGTTCAGTGCTCAACATTTTTCCTTTTGCATTGATAAAAATGTCATCTTTATATAAAGACATTTGCCAGATCGGCAGAGCTAAATTATTTCTGCAGAAGTTAAACCCAGTGCCATCAGGAGTTCATAAATTTAAAGTTGGAACCTGAAAATCAATAGTCTGAAGAGAACTTGAGATCAGATTGCACCAAATCTGGGAAGGGGAGGGGAGAGGAGAGAAGAGAAAGGACAGGAAAAGAGAGGAGAGGAAGGAGAAGAGAGTAGAGAAGGGAAGGGAAGAGGAAGGGGAGGAGGGGAAGGGGAAGGGGAGAAGAGGAGAGGAAAAGAGAGGAGAGGAAGGGGAGAAGAGGAGAGAAGGAGAGGAGAGGGAAAGGAGAGGAGAGGAAGGGGAAGGGGGAGAGAGGAGAGGAGAGGAGAGAAGGAGGGACAGGAGAGGAGAGGAGAGAAGGAGGGACAGGAGAGGAGAGGAGAGAAGGAGGGACAGGAGAGGAGAGGAGAGGAGAGGAGAGGAGAGGAGAGGAGAGGAGAGAATAAATATAGAAGGGAAGGGAAGGGAAGGGAAGGGAAGGGAAGGGAAGAGAAGAGAAGAGAAGAGAAGAGAAGAGAAGAGAAGAGAAGAGA
>WNWU01000060.1:2828414-2844317 GCA_012654045.1 Ptyas mucosa | reverse complement strand
AGGAAGGAAGGAAGGAAGGAAGGAAGGAAGGAAGGAAGGAAGGAAGGGCAATAGCACTTAGACTTATATACTGCTTCACAGTGCTTTACATCACTCTCTAAGCAGCTTTACAGAGTCAGCCTCTTGCCCCCAACAATCTGGATCCTCAAAAAAATCAGTTCAGTTGCCTTTTTCAAAATAAAAACCACTTTGGAATCAACTGTGACCTGAATAACTGAAAATCTTCATAGGTATCAATTGCAGAGGCTACTGCAGGATTTCCACTTCCCTCTCGTCAGTCACCCCGAGGTATCTACTTGGCCTCTGCGTGCGAAACACAAAGTGGACTACGATGGAACTTGACCTCATATATCAGGATTACAGCTCGTGTGAGGGTCTTCCCCTCCCGATACTATATAGCTGAAGTCACCAGAAAATGAGCTAAAGGCTGAACTAAAGTAGGATTTAGCTGTGACCCAGCATGTTCTGGAAATTCAGCCTTTGACTTTGTCCAGAAGAGCACAGATCTCATCACCTTGAAGCCTGCGAGAGACTTTGATGGGGTGTCATCCAAAAATAAAATGGACAGAGCCTGCTTTGAGCTCCTGGAGTTGAAGGGGTGAAATGGGGGATTTAAACACCTGCAAGGATTAAAGCACCCCGTTTCGTCTTTAACGCCTACCTCGAAGAAAGCCGCCTCAAATAAGATGTTTATGTAATTAAAAAAAATTATTCTATAAGGGTAGTTTGGAGCAGGGGTGAAATCTAAAATTTGTTACTACCGGTTCTGCGGGCGTGGCTTGGTGGTGGGGGTAATGTGACTGGGTGGCTATGGCCAATTTTTTTTTTTACTTTTAAAACCATTTTTTACATGTAAAACCATGTTAAAAATGCTTTCAAAAGGCTCTGGCGATCCAAGCTGAGTTGCCTGATCAGCAGACAATTCAGCTGAGATCGTCAGAACTTGGATCGTCAGAGCCATTTAAAAGGAAAAAAAATAGCTCTGATGATCACACGGCTCAGCTGGGCATGGGGGGCGGGGGCAGGGATTTTTGCTACCGGTTCTCCGAACTGCCCGCCGCCATCACTACCTACTCGCCCGAGCCGGTCCGAACCGGGAGCATTTCACCCCTGGTTTGGAGGGAGGGATCTAAACCAGGGGTCTCCAACCTTGGCAGCTTTAAGCCTGGCGGACTTCAACTCCCAGAATTCCCCAGCCAGCTTTGCTTTAAGCCTGGCAGACTTCAATTCTGGGAATTGAAGTCCGCCAGGCTTAAAGCTGCCGAGGTTGGAGACCCCTGATCTAAACGTCATACTGAAGTTTAAAGCTCGTACGTCAAGAAATCAGAGAAAAAGATGCATTCGAAAGTTTTGACTTTTAAAAAAAGTGTTTAAAAAAATAAAAAAAAGTTTAGTATTTTAGTAAAAGGTGAAAAAAAAAAGAACGGATTTTTTTTCCCCCAGTAGGGTCAAAGAATTTGAAAGAATACACAATGAATCTTGCTCTTGCCCAGTTCAGAAATGAATCTCTGCTGGTTAGCAGAGGGCCCAGCAGCTGTTGGCATTGTGCAAATGGAGCTAAGCAGAAGCTGTTTAATGGCACCTTCCAGGGGAGCGGAGGAAAGAATAAATTACCCTCGTGCCAGTTTTACTTTCATCGGCTAACTGGGCACAGAGTGAATTATGCCCAGGCAAATATCTTTCAAAACCCATAAAATTGCAGGGATATAACCTTTGTGTTGGAGGCTAATTGAACCAATATTAATAGAGACAGAGTTTTCTGATTATGGCAATCCCTGCCGTTCCATTCCCCGTTGATGAACTAGGGCAGGGGTCAGCAACCTGTGGCTCTGGAGCCGCATGTGGCTCTTTCAACCCTCTGCTGCGGCTCCCTGTCGCCAGTCGGCTCCACGATTGATAGGGCTTTCGGTTAGAACAGGTAGGGGGAAAAGGATGCCGCGCTAGGAGGAGACTCTATGGTGGGGGGAACCGGACTTCTGGTCGGCTCCAGAATTGAACAGAGGGCTCCTGGTTAGGACCTTTGTGGCTCTTTGAGTATTTAAGGTTGCCTACCCCGGACTAGGGGAACCTGTCCAGCCAATAGGAAACAGTGAACGGACTGAGGCTGGAAGAGGATAGAAGCCACTTTTCTGTGGAATGGGACAAATCACCACAGCACCTCCCTGGAGCAAAAACGAGCCGTGGGGTGGTGCCACACCCCCTCCCCCGCACCCCATTTTGGGCCTAGGAGGCCTCCCTGAAGCCTCCTGGGAGTGAAAATGGGGTGCATGGGGACTCCTGGAAAGGGGGGGGGATAAGGGGCCAGCCAGCAATTTAACTACCATTTCCCCCGAACCGGTTGAATCCCACCACTGGAGGCATGGATGGAACCACAAATTCCGATTTCCCTCTATGTCTCATTGAGAAGTTTCATTTCTTTCACATTGCTGTTTTGGACAAACTATCAAGTTGAGTTCCTTTTTAAAAAATTATTGATTATATGCCATCGAGATGTTTTTGACTCCTAGCAACCACGTAGATAGATTTTCTCCAAGACGATATATAGCTAACCTATTCTTTCAAGTCTCCCAATGGTTCACCCATCGCCACTATCATTAAGTCCACCCCGTTTCTGCTGGTCATCCTGTTCTTCTTTTTCTTTCACTTTCCCAGTTTTAAAGCCTTCCTCAGAGAGCTGGGTCTTCGAAGTAGGATAATCTCAACCTGCTCGTGCTTTTAGAACAAAACCTAAACTTAAAAAGATGTATGTATTTGTGTATATTCCTCCAAACATATTTATTTGGGTTTGCGATTTGGCCTAATGTACAGGCTAATATTTCTACACTGATGTTGTTCAATAGAAAGTGTTGGAAATGCAAACAAATACCAGACACATACTACCACGTCAGGAGTGGATTCTACTTATCTTTACTATCGGTTCCCAACAGGACCACTTCTGCGAATGCACAGAAACTTCCTGATGACATCCGGGTCAGTGGGCGGAGCCTCCTGCTGGTTTTACTACCGGTTCTTGCGAACCGGTCTGAACCAGGGGCAACCCACCACTGTACCATATGTGGTGGATCTGCAAAAAAGCAAAGAAATTTTGGCTACAAATTTGTAGGTGGCTAGAAAAAAATGGTTAGACAATGTATAGAATTCAAGACAGAATTATTCTTTTTTTTAAAAAAAATTTATTTATATGCCGCCCTTCTCCAGAGACTCAGGGCGGCTTACAATGCGTTAAGCAATAGCCTTCATACTTTTGTATATTTTATACAAAGTCAGCTTATTGCCCCCACAAACTGGGTCCTCATTTTACCCACCTTAGAAAGGATGGAAGGCTGAGTCAACCTTGAGCCTGGTGAGAATTGAACTCGCAGTAATTGCAGGCAGCTGGATGTTAAATGCTGCCTTAATAGGAGGCATTAGCCTCCTACGCCACTCAGGCTCCTTATTGGGCATTATAACAGATAGTTATGACAAAGAGACAATATACCTAATACTACACATCCTGACCACAGCAAGAATGGTGTATGCGCAGCATTGGAAAAGTGAAAATACCCTTTCAGAAGAGGAGATAGTAAGGAAGATACTAGTCTGTGCAGAAATGGATAGACTAACGTTAAAAATAAAAGACAGAGGAGAGACAGAATATTATGACATATGGAACAGATTCTGTCAATGGATAGAAACACAAGGGTGGAGTTGGAACACGAAAAAATTAGGCTAGGCAAACCTGGAATGAGATACTATATATGTATCATCGTATTAGGATGACAATGATGATCAAAAATATTTGTACAATACTAGCAATGTTCAAGTAGTTTATATGTTATTTGTTTTCACTTTGGTTTTTATGGCAGATGAAATGCCAGATTAATCACACTTATTTGATATAAGGTAAATGTAAAGGTTCCCCTCGCACGTCTGTGCTAATCGTTCCCGACTCTAGGGGGCGGTGCTCATCTCTGTTTCAAAGCCGAAGAGCCAGCGTTGTCCGAAGACGTCTCCATGGTCATGTGGCCGGCATGACTCAACGCCAAAGGCACACGGAACGCTGTTACCTTCCCACCAAAGGTGGTCCCTATTTTTCTACTGGCATTTTTTACCTGCTTTCGAACTGCTAAATTGGCAGAAGCTGGGACAAGTCACGGGAGCTCACCCCATTACGCGGCACTAGGGATTCGAACCACTGAACTGCCGACCTTCTGATCGACAAGCTCAGCATCTTAGCCACTGAGCCACCGCATCCCATACTCAATATAGTTATATGTAAATAATAAAAATATAATAATAATTAAAAAAAGAATGCGTTTTTCAATAGTACTTTCATAAATACTATAATTTTTTTCGGTGAAGACTTCTGGGGGCAGAAAGGCAGACAGATCTGTTTGCGGTTGATTGGATGGCTTTTATTAAAAGCAAATTGATTGTCAAATTTGGAGAGGCGCTTTAATTCATAGACTAGAGAGGTTTTGGGTTTGTGTATCGGTTTGAAAAAGGCAAAATTGATATCCAAACAGGTGTGGATTGAGGCCGATAGTGGCCTGAAGATGGGTTTGCCTCCATATTTATCCAATAGCCCTTGTTTAAATTGATCGATTAAGGTTCTTTCATCCCAACCCACCTTCTGAGCAAAAAAAACCCCTGGAAGTTAGCAACAGCATATTCATGAGCTGAGCACTTAATCTGTTGAAGGAGATGGATTTCACTGCTGGTGGCCACTTATTTGACTGGATCATTGAGTCAGCCCTCCAGAGGGTGACAGCATGATCACAGGTGTGTTGTTCCGCATTCAAACGGGCTCCCAGCTTGCAGCGTCCTCTGTCATCCAGCCAAATATAAATCCTACTCAAGGTTGGTCTCTGGGAAAATGCCGAGGTCTTAGAGACTTACATAATCCACAGTGGACATACGTTTTACCTGGAGTCTCATCATACAGGTACTCCTCGACTTACAGCAGTTTGTTTAATGCAGTGCTTCTCAATTATTTTCTGTCATGCCCCCCTAGGAAGAAGAAAACATTTTTCGCGCCCCCCGCGCGACTGTAAATAGTATCATTATTAGAAAAAGGTCTGTTCTCCTTGAAAGGGAGGAGCATGCGCAGTCACATGTACTGGCTTAATGCTCACTATCGATGCAAATGTCAGCAGCGGTAGCCCGATTTCTTTAGCAAGTTTGATTAATTGGGGCAGCGTTATGTTTCACAGGAGAAGGTCATTGTCAGTCATTTGAGCATCAATTGGGCACACATCCGTCGGGCAACAAAGTAAGTGTGGACGGACGTCCCACACTAAAGATGGCTCCGACAGGCTCGTGTCACAAGGGTTTTGGACAGCCAATCAGATGCCGAGGTCAAACACGCCCCCTTTTACGGAGCCTCGTGTTCCCCCCCCTGGGGGGTGCGACCCACTATTTGAGAAGCACTGGTTTAATGGCCAGTGGTGAAATCCAAAATTGGATTTTTACTACCGGTTCTGTGGGCATGGTTTGGTGGGCGTGGCTTAGTGGGCGTGGCAGGGGAAGGATACTGCAAAATCCTCATTCCCACCCCACTCCAGGGGAAGGATACTGCAAAATCCCCATTCCCTCCCCACTCCTGGGGGAGGGATATTGCAAAATCCCCATTCCCTCCCCACTCCAGGGGAAGGATACTGCAAAATCCCCATTCCCTCCCCACTCCTGGGGGTGGGATATTGCAAAATCCCCATTCCCTCCCCACTCTGAGGCCAGCCAGAGGTGGTATTTGCCGGTTCTCCGAACTACTCAAAATTTCCACTACCGGTTCTCTAGAACCTGTCAGAACCTGCTGGATTTCACCCCTGCAATGGCACTGAAAAAGGGGACTTATGATCAGTGGTGGGATTCAAATAATTTAACAACCAGTTCTCTGCCCTGATGATTGGCTGGGTGGGCGTGGCCATGGTGGGCGTGGCCAGGGGAAGTGACAGGCAGCACTTGGCCTCCTGCAGTCCCCTAGGAGCAAAAACTGGCTGTGGCGGGATGCCCCACCCCCCAAGCCCCATTTTGGGCCTAGGAAGCCTCCCTGCAGTCTCCTGGGAGTAAAAATGAGGTGTGTGGGGACTCCTGGAAGGGGCAGGGAGGGGAGGGGCCAGCCAGTAATTTAATTACCTGTTCACCTGAACTGGCCCAAACCGGTTGAATCCCACCACTGCTTATGATGTTTTTCATATGACCTTTGCAGCATCCCCAGGTTCATGCAATCCACATTTAGATGCTTTGGCAGCTGGTTCATATTTATGACAGTTGCATTGTCCGCGGGATCACGTGATCCCCTGTTGTGACCTTCTGACGAGCAAAGTCAACGGGGATTCAGCCAGATTCATTTAGCAACCACAGCAAGAAAATGTCGTAAAATGGGGTAAAATTCCCTTAACCAATGTCTCGCTCAACAACAGAAATGCTGGGCTCCATGCTGGTCATAAACTGAGGATCACCTGTATTAGCTAAGGCCAGAGGTTTTCAAACTTGGCAGCTTTAAGATTTATGGACTTCAACTCCCAGAATTCCTCAAGTCTTAAAGCTGCCAATTTTGAAGACCTCTGAGCTAAGCAGAGGAGCAAATCCTCGGGGTTATTACAAGGAGCTGGAGATTTGGGGCTGGGCAAAGCACAGGAATAGTAGAGGCTGCCTGCTTCACTGCTGGTTTACTATCTGTGCTGATGGGCTCAGGATCAAAATTTGGTCCTGCTATTGTAGCCAGGCAGAACAACTTTCTCCCTGGTCAGTGATGCTGGAAGAGGATCTGGAGCCAGCCGTTCAATTTGGGGTCAGAGTGCAGCCTTTCTCTGTAGAGCTGAGAATAAGAGTGGGCAGATCTGTTCTCAGCCTTCAGGCCAGCTGGGGCTCCAGACCTCGGTTCGTTCAGAAATTCAACCCTGAATTCAAAAATTGGATAGTAGCAGAAACCTCAAAGATTCAATGCTGCTAAATAAATTGTTTTACTACAGACGCAAAAGAAGATCTGCTGGCTGCAGAATACAGGAACCAAGGAGAGAGGGAGAGAGAGGGGAGTGGGGGAGAGAGAGAAAGTATGTGTGAGAGAGATACAGATTAACAGATTTGGTAGATCATCTAGTCCAACCTCCCGCCCAAGCAGGAGACCCTACACCATTTCTGACAGATGGCAGTCCAGTCTCTTCTTGAAAGCCTCCACGGATGAAGCTCCCACAACTTCTGAAGGCAACTTCTGTTCCATGGGTTGACTGTTCTCACTGTCAGAAAATTTCTCCTTATTCCCAGATTGAATCTCTCCTTGATCAGTTTCCATCCATTATTCCTTGCCTGGCCTTGAGGTGCTTTGGAAAATAGCTTGATCCCCTTCTCTCTGTGGCAGCCCCTCAAATATTGGAAGGCTGCTATCATGTCTCCCCTGGTCCTTCTCTTCACTAGACTAGCCATGCCCAGTTCCTGCAACCGTTCTTCATGTTTTCATCTCCAGGCCTTTGATCATTTTAGATAGATTCAGATTAACAGAGTTGAAAGAGATCTTGTAGATCATCTATGCCCAAGCAGGAGACCCTACACCATTTCTGACCGATGGCAGTCCAATCTCTTCTTGAAAGCTTCTAGTGATGAAGCTCCCACAACTTCTGAAGGCAACTTCTGTTACATGGGTTGATCGTTCTCACTGTCAGAAAATTTCTCTTTATTTCCAGAATGAATCTCTCCTTGATCAGTTTCCATCCATTATTCCTTGTCTGGCCTTCAAGTGCTTTGGAAAATAGCTTGACCCCCTTCTCTCTGTGGCAGCCCCTCAAGTATTGGAAGGCTGCTATAATGTCTCCCCTGGTCCTTCTCTTCACTAGACTAGCCATGCCCAGTTCCTTGTATGCTTTATCCTTCAGTGTAAAACATCCTGGTTGCTCTTCTCTGCATTCTTTCTAGAATCCTAACATCTTTTTAATAGTGTTGTGTCCAAAACTGGATGCAGGATTCTAGTTGTGGCCTTACTAAGGCTTTATAGAGTGGCGTTAGTATGCCCCTTGATCTTGATTGTATCCCTCTGTTAATGCAATTTAGGGTTGCAGAGTTTGTTTTCATCCTTCCTGGATACTTTTCTTCTTAACCCTAACCCATACCCTGACTTACCTCCTTTCAGTGTTCATCAAAATCTGTTCTTCTGAATTCCAATATTCAGGCATGACCCTGCCTTGCTCCTCCTGCTCTGGGTAGAGTGAATTCAAGGATCATCACGGATGACTTCATCTCAAGGGGAGATCACCTTCACATATTCGGCTCATATCTGTTGGGGATGATTAGGTCCATCCTGGAGAGTCGTCTTCTGATTGCTTTTTCCACCTTCTGACAAATAAAATTGTCAGCAAGAGAAGACAAGAATTTGTTGGACCTCTGACTTTTGACAGCAATTGTCGGAATAATTGAAATCCCCTATTATCGCTGCCTCGTGCTTCTTTGAAAGATGGGTTGTCTGACACAGAAGGATACTGACATTCTGAACAATCAATGCCCAATGAAGTCACATGTATGACAGAGTCAACTTTTTCCTGTAACCCCTCTTGTTTTCTGAATACTTTCATTTTCACTTCCCAGATCCCCGTAGCTCAAGGGTATCAAACTGGCGGCCCGTGGGCCGGATGTGTGATGTGCAGGCCACACCCACCTCATCTCTGCAAAGGACAAAAAATGTTGTGACACATCACGTGACGGCAATGTGACACAGCGAGTTTGACACCCATGCCATAGCTCAATATACTTTCATGGAGCCATAATGAAGGGACTCAAATTTTGGATCCAGAGTGATAACAACATAATTTTAGCTTGTAGTACCAAATTTTCATCTGGAATATAAGATAGAAAGAAACATAAGTAGAGTTTAGTCATTTTAGTGAGTTGAGTTGAGTTGAGTTGAGTTGAGTTGAGTTGAGTTGAGTTGAATTGAATTGAATTGAGTTAAGTTGTCATCCTGGCCCATCTACTTCTTGCAAAACAACCCTTGGCACATCATTCCATCACATCACTCAGCTCAAAAAGGCCTACACACACCATTTGTTTAAGATTCACTGGGTCAAATGAAGAACGGTTGCAGGAATTGGGCATGTGCGGTGGCTCAGTGGCTAACACACTGAGCTTGTCGATCAGAAAGGTTGGCAGTTCGGCCGTTCGAATCCCTAGCGCTGCGTAACGGAGTGAGCTCCTGTTACTTGTCCCAGCTTCTGCCAACCTAGCAGTTCGAAAGTACATAAAAAATGCAAGTAGAGAAATAGGGACCACCTTTGGTGGGAAGGTAACAGCGTTCCGTGCACCTTTGGCATTGAGTCATGCCGGCCACATGACCACGGAGACGTCTTCGGACAGCGCTGGCTCTTCAGCTTTGAAACGGAGAGGAGCGCCACCCTCTAGAGTTGGGAATGACTCGCACATATGTGCGAGGGGAACCTTTACCTTTACCTTTAGTCTAAAGAAAAGTAGGACTAAGGATGAAATGATAGCAGCCTTCCAATATTTGAGGGCCTGCCACAAAGAAGAGGGATCAATTTATTTTCCAAAGCACCAGAAGCCAGGACAAGAAACAACACATGGAAACTAATCAAGGAGAGAAGCAACCTGGAATTAAGGAAAAAATTCCTATCAGTGAGAACAATTAACCAGTGGAACAGAAGTTGCCTTCAGAATTTGTAAGTGCCTCATCACTGGAGGTTTTTAAGAAGAGACTGGACAGTCACTTGTCTGAAATGGTATAGGGTCTCCTGCTTGAGAAGGGGGCTGGACTAGAAGACCTCCAAGGTCCCTTCCAGCTCTATTCAGATTGATTAAATTGTGTTGCCTGTCAACAGGACAGTGACAAAAAGGGAGAAAGCAGATTGTTGTATTCAGTTCTTGAATAGGAAGCACGGAATCCAATATGATGAATACAGTATATTTAGATCATATATAGATTTTTTAAAAAAAGCAGATTAAATAGAGATGAATTGCTTTTGTTTGTTTGTTTGTTTTTTAAAAACAGCCAGTTGTGCAGTTGTGTCCGTGTGTGTGTAAAAGTGGGCACGCCTGCCTGAGCAGGGATGTGCATGCGTGCACGGTCTTGGGGACCATGGTATCACGAAGCCTGTTTCTGAGAGGGAACAAAAGAAAAGTCTTTTGTGACTTAGCTCAGGAAGCTTGAAAAGGAAAAGCAGCAAAGGATGAAATTCTATAATGAACTTTTTTATTTGATATTTCCATGTGTTGGGGAGACCCGAAAATCCAGGCAGACAATGAGGATTTCAGAATCAAAGCCGGCTGAACCTGCCTGGATGACCCAAGCAGGGAGAAAAATGAGCTGAAACATAAGAGAGAAGATGAGGGCTGCTGCTTAGCTTTCTGTATTCTTTTCATATTTCCCAGGGGGATCTGCGGAAGCTGTTAACAAGTGGTTCACAAATGAATTCCTCCCCCTTTCATCTCCCTCTCTTTCCACCCCTTTGCCATTAATATAGATTTCCCTGCTGTTGGAACCCCTGCTGCCTTCTACCTGAATCAGCCTTTCAGAAGGAATGTGCCATTTATTTTCACATTTCCCATTCTTCTCTCTCCCTCCCTCTCTCTCTCTTTTTTCATCATTGCTCCCTGGAGTTCTCCATTTTCCTCCTGCTCCAAGCTCCCTTTTCTGCAGCTGAACCTGTTGATGTCCATCTTGTTTCAGCCAGAGCAGGGATCAAATTCTACTGCATCCGTCAGGGCCCCTCTTGTCAATTTTTTTTGAGGGGGCAACAATTCAAGAAAGGTGGAAAGAGATAATTCTGGAAGGGCCAGAATCACGAAGAAATTGAAGAAAGCTCAAAATGATAGATGGCCAACTGTGTCAGATGCTCTGATTTGGATTGTGTTGAATTTATGTTGTAACGACAAAGAAATAAAGGGAGACTAGTATAGATCTATTTCAAGCTATTTAGCTCTTGTCAGCTAGCCATACCTTTTCTGGGGTTCAAACCCAGGCTACTTGCATATTAGGTAGATGTATTAACCTCTAAGCCACTGGTTCTCCTCGCTTTGTCAGCTATACCAGGGGAGGTGATTAAGTGTTTTTTCCTGTGAGACCGGTCTATCAGGGCAACAAAGAAGCCTGAGTGGCGCAGTAGATTAAGGCACTGTGATTAACATTCAGCTGCCTGCAATTATTGCAAGTTCTAATCTCACCAGGCTCAAGGTTGACTCAGCCTTCCATCTTTTCTAAGGTAGGTAAAATGAGCACCCAGATTGTGGGGGCAATAAGCTGATTTTGTATAAATATACAAAAGTATGAAGGCTATTGCTTAACGCATTGTAAGCTGTCCTGAGTCTCCGGAGAAGGGCGGCATATAAAATCAATTTTAAAAACAAAACAAACAAAAAAAACCCTGGACCACCCAATTATGGGATGGAACATACTAATTCTGCTTTCGCCTTTCAGACCCAATCCAGAAGCCTTTGCAGGCAGTCGCTTTCGCAACAAACTATTTTTTGTGTTGAATTTATGTTTTACCAATGAAGAAATAAAGGGAGATTAGTATGTCATAACAGGGACGCGGTTGCTCAGTGGCTAAGATGCTGAGCTTGTCGATCGAAAGATCGGCAGTTCAGTGGTTCAAATCCCTAGTGCCATGTAACGGGGTGATCTACCATTCCTGGTCCCAGCTTCTGCCAACCTAGTAGTTTGAAAGCACGTAAAAGCAAGTAGAAAAATAGGGACCGCCTTTGGTAGGAAGGTAACAGCGCTCCATGCACCTTTGGTGTTGAGTCATGCCAGCCACATGACCATGGAGACGTCTTCGGACAGCGCTGGCTCTTCGGCTTTGAAACGGAGATGAGCACTGCCTCCTAAAGCCAGGAACGACTACCACGCATGTGTGGGGGAACCTTTACCTATTAACCTCTAAGCCACGGGCTCTCCTCACTTTGTCAGCTATACCAGGGGGAGATTAAATGTTTTTTCCTCTGAGACTGGTCTATCAGGGCAACCTGGTCTACCCAAATATGGGACAGAGCATACGGCTTCCACTTTCTCCTTTCAGCCCCAATTGAGGAGCCTTCGCAAGCAGTCGCTTTCGCCACAAACCATTTTTTGTGTTGAATTTATGTTTTACCAACGAAGAAATAAAGGGAGACTAGTATAGATCTATTTCAAGCTATTTAGCTCTCGTCAGCTAGCCATACCTTTTCTGGGATTCTGATTTGGATTCCTGCATTGGGGTGGGGTGGGGGGACAATTTATGTTCTCATTTGCTCCTTTCAACTCTAGGATTCTCTAATGGATATACAGGGTAACATCCTCAGTGAAATTTAAGGGATGTCAGTATTGGTGTTCTTCTGCTTATAAGGGATTTGTGTGGTCAGTAAGTCTTGCGATGGGAGACATTTTTTCAAAAAAAAAGGTTTTTATTTTTAATTCTCATAAACACATTTACATGTACAGTCATTTATCCATCATTTTTCATTCATCTTTTAACTTTCATTTTTCATTTTTACTTTTTCGGGGCTGCTCTTTTATCATTTACTTTTACTCCAACCTTTCTTCTTCTCCTCCCCTTCTCTTCCTTCCTCTTTCTCCTCCTACTTTCTTCTTTCTTCCCCTCCTTCTCTTTCCTACTTCTCCTTCCCTTCCCCCACTCCTCTCTTCTTCCCCCTTCTAACCTTCTCTTCTACTCCTCTTTCCCCTTCCTTTTCTTCCTCTCCCTTTCTTCTTTCTCCTCTCCTCTCCTTTCTTCTCCCTTCCTCTCTCTCTACTCCTTCCCCTCTCTTTTGTTGTTTCCCTTTGCAGTTCAGTCTAAAGTGGTATTTGATAGGCCCCGATTTTCTGATTATCTTTATTCTCAGATATTATAAAAATGTACACAAATGATGAAATAAAAATAAATATTAATTGAATAGGTGAGGGTCTTTTGATGGGTCAGGTGTGGGTCACATCAGGTGAGGGTCTTGTGATGAGTCTAAGGATAAGGAATTCACAGTTCACATTTGAATTCAAAATTATCTTATCCATAAATTGGATCTGGATTAGCATTCAACAGAGGAAACTCCTGTGCAAAAAAAAAAGCATCTATTCATCAAAAGAGGTACAAAAATGCATTATATTAAGAACGTTTGTTTGCAAAAATGTTAAATACCAGGCAAAATGGGAAAGGAAGATGCCTACAGTGTAGAAATATGCAGTATTTTAGAGTGTGTGTTTTTTTAAAACAAAATCTCAGGTTGGGTGAACTGAATTTGACAGATTCATAAAATGAAGCGGGGAGAAATCTGAATTTGAAAGATGCACAAAAATGAAAAATTTATGTTCAGGGTAGCATCTTTTTCCATATTATTTTTGTAGCCTGTCATTTTAAAATCCACTTTCGGATCAGTCTCAGTCTTGTCTGGTAAAAGTCCAAAGAGATGGTAGAATCTGAACATTTCTATTTCTCTCCACTTTTAATTTTTGTGCAGAATTGTATTACAGATAAGGCTATTAGGAATACTTCCACTTCTAATTACTTTCCGAAATTGCTTGTTAACTGCTTTTTAGCTATTAGCAACTTTGGGATCGATAGGTTTTATAGTACTGGGTACATTTTTAAAAAAATCCTTAGTGAAAGAAGTTTTAAATGCAAGTTTGTTCCAAAAGATTTTTTTTTAAAAAAAAGTCCTTAAACAACAGAAGGGTGATTAAGAACCTTGATTTTGGAAAGTTACAAATGGACTAAGGGTCCAGATGAATTTGAAATAGGATCTTGGAATTAATTATAAAAATACTTCCCGTGGGAAAATGCTTTTGTTTTGAATTCTTTAAAAAAAAATTATACAGTGGGATTTCAAAGGTTGGACATTAGAAGGAATCAGAAGGATTCTTCTTAAAAACCTCCAGTGATGGAGCACTCACAACCTCTGGTGGCAAGTTGTTCCACTGGTTAATTGTCCTCACTGTTAGGAAGTTTCTCCTTAGTTCCAGGTTGCTTCTCTCCTTGCTTAGTTTCCATCCATTGTTTCTTGTCTTGCCTTCTGGTGCTTTGGAAAATAAATTGATCCCTCTTCTTTGTGGCAGCCCCTCAAATACTGAAATACGGCTATAATGTCCCCCTTAGTCCTTCTTTTCTCTAGACTGGCCATGCCCAATTCCTGCAACTGTTCTTCATGTGTTTTAAACTCCAGGCCTTTAATCAGGGGTGAAATGCTCTCGGTTTGGACCGGTTCGCCCAATCAGGTAGCGATGGAGTGGGGAGGTTTGGAGAACCGGTAGCAAAAATCCCTGCCCTCCTCCCCCAATGCCCAGCTGAACCATGCAATCATCAGAGGCTTTTTTTTTACTTTTAAAAGCATTTTTTCTACAACCTCTTCAGCCAAAAAAATGCTTTTAAAAGTAAAAAAAAAAGCCCCGGATGATCGCGCGGCTCAGCTGAGATCGTCAAAGGCTTTTAAAACCATTTTTTCTATAACCTCTTCAGAGCGAAGGGGTTGGAAAAAAAATGCTTTCAAAAGGCTCTGAGGATCCCAGCTGAGTTGCCTGATTCTTTTTTTCTTCTTTTAAATGCCTCTGACGATCCAAGCTGAGCTGCCTGATCGTCAGAGGCATTTAAAAGAAAAAAAGCCTCTGTCGATCAGGCAACTCAGCTGGGATCGTCAGAGCCTTTTGAAAGCATTTTTTTACAACCTCTTGGCCAAAGTAAAAAAAAAAAAAATGGCCATGCCCACCCAGTCACATTACACCCCCCCACCAAGCCATGCCCACAGAACCAGTAGTAACAAATTTTAGATTTCACCCCTGCCTTTAATCATCTTAGTTGCTCTTCTCTGCACTTTTTCCAAAGTCTTGTTTCATTTATTTATTTTTTGTGGCTCATCACATTGTTCCAACGTGATTGTATATTTCATTTGTTTATGGTTGTATATTGTGTGAACCCCAAAACGGGACAATTCAGCTACTAAATTCAGCAAGTGGCGTGGGAATGCAGCTATTGTAGTAAAGCTTTACTCAGTTCTTAATTCTCTGAATTTAGCCTGATCATTCAAGCACGGGTGGGGAAGAATTTATTTTTAACTTTTGTATTCTGATTGATATATTATCTCGGACACCCGCTCCAACTTGAATCACATGACAAAAGGGTGGACAGATCTAACCTCACCAGAAATGATCCCACCAGGTAAGTACAGGGTGCGCACAGACGCTCAGGGATGGTGAAAAATGAGCCTACCGGAAGTTTGGGAAGGCCGGAAATGGGCCCGTTTCTGACCTCCAGAGGGCCTCCGGAGCCTGGGGAGGCCATTTTCACCCTCTCGGAGGCTCAAAGAAAGCAAAAAAACTCATCCTCCTTTACAGCTTTACCTGCAAAAGTTTAGGGCTTCTTAAATGACCTGCTCATCATTTTAATGGTCTCCTCTTTAAGGTATGTTGCACCAGCAAAGCTGGCTCCATTGCCCAGAGAGGCATAAACAGGCCTCTCTCACGTCTCCCCTCCTTTATAATAGACAGGTGTCTTTGCATTTAAGAGCCCTGACTAATGAAGGGCACCTGGTAATCACCTCCTGGTGTCTAAATGAGGGCCATTTAACATTCATATCACTCCCTGGGCATCCATTTATATTTTCTATTACTGAACTGACCAGCCTGACATTCCTTCCATTCTTTAATCCCATTTCCTGTTAGAGGAGCACTTTGTGGGCTTATATTAGGTTTGGGGGTGGAAAAAAGTCCCCCCCCCCCCGAGAAATTCCAAGGATCCACATTTCATCTTGGCTAGTTCGATAGAGAATAAAATCTTGTTGGGAGAAATATCCATCCGGTTGAGTTCCAAGTTGGGAGAAAGATACTGGAAACATAGAGGCTGATTGGAACGATGGTTTAATGGTGTAGCAGAAGCACATGAGTGGTTCTGGGCAGCTGACCACATGGAGTTGTGAGTGAGGGATATATATATATATATATATATATATATATATATATATATA
>WNWU01000060.1:2792462-2828314 GCA_012654045.1 Ptyas mucosa | reverse complement strand
GATATATATATATATATATATATATATATATATATATATATATATATATATGCCTTCTCTTGGGCTTTGAACTTGAGTTTCCTGTTCCTGTGCAAGAACATGTATTTTATTGGCTGTTGTAGCTAACTTTTTAGGTTGTCTGAGTCCTAGATTTGGTTGAAGTTTGCTGGGTGATGCAGTGTCCCCAGGTGATTGTGCCATCTGCTGCTAGATGAGTTAATCCTATTATGTCCTGGAGGATCATGTCTTAATCCCATCACCCTGGAGCTGGAGGTCTTTTGTCTTGTAGATAGGCTGGCCCAGTCCTTCTCAATGGGCACCAAATACCTACTGGGGACAGGGAGCTGCTAGAATATTATAATATTCTGCCTTTTTAATATTTCCAAAAATACTTCATTCTTTTTTAAAAAATTTTAAAATATTTTATTATAACACAATATGACAAACACATGGCATACAACATATAAATATATCCTCTTTTTTAAACAATGTTTCTTGGTGGTCTTCTTTCCGTTTTGTATCCCTCCCCCGCCCCCTTGCGTCCCCCGCCCCCGTATTTCTCTTACTATTTCGTTTTCTTCCTTGTCCCTTTTTCTTTGGTTACATTGTATTTTCTAACATTAATAGCCTTATTTTTATACATTTCTATATATTTATTATATACATGTTTTACATTTTTAGATTTTCCCCTGTATTTATTATTCTCTATTTCTAGTCCCAAGCCATTCATACCATTTATTCCAAATTATATAATAATCTGTCTCTTCTTTTTCTTTAATTTCTTTTGTTAATTTGTCCATCTCGGCACATTCTAAAACTTTTTCTATCACTTCTTTATCCGTTGGAGTGTTTTCCTGTTTCCAATTTTTTTGCATATGTTATTCGAGCAGCTATTATGATGTGTAGAGTCAGATATTCTTATTAGGAATATTCACGAGAACATACACCAAAGAAATAAAATAAAATACTTCATTCTTCTAGGAGAGAGTGGGGTGTCTTCCCTCAGTCTGTAAGGTTGAATTAAAAGATTTGATTCAAAGGTATTTCAGACAAATAAAACTTTGCCCTGAATCTTCCAATCAAATCACAACACTGATTTGGCAGACAAAATCAGGTGCCCAGATCAAATCAAATTTTGAACAGAATCATTTCCCAGACAAGCTGATTGACTCAATTTGCCTCCTCAAAGCAAATTTAAAACTTGAATTAAATTGCACATTCAGATCAGATCTTGCTAGAGTCGCACGTCCCTAGCAGTGATGTATGCAACAGCAGAAACACGGATGTGTGCTGTGGTCTGTATTAGTAAACCAATCAGGATTTTTACAGGATTTTGTAGGGTGGGGATAAAATGAATTTGTAGGGGAAAAAGCGGATCACAACAATTTATGTTTATTATTAACTCCTTCAAATATAAGAAGTGTTTTTCTTCCCCTATTTTACTACTAAAGTATTAGCTTAAATTGCCTAAGAATCTTTTTTTAATGCAAATTTCCCAGATGTCATTCTTCATTCAGTTAATTTCCCTGCTGTAAATCTTTTGTTAATTTCCCTGTTGTAATCATTGTTGTGTTCTTTGTTGTGTTTACGGGACTGCCACTTGCTTGTATGCAACTCTCCGAAGTCTTTTTTTTTTTTTTGCCAATTTTTTTATCTAAAGAAACCAGGCCCTGATTTAGTTTGGTTTAAAGACGGTGCGCTCATTGGAGATTACAAGAAGCAAAATCCAATGCATCTGCAAAATAAGGATTTACATCAACTCAGATAAATACCAATGGATGTCTGCAAATACCAAGGCTTTGGCCTTTACAAGGTGTCCAGGAACTACAGGTAGTCCTTGACTTACAACCACAATTGAGCCCAACATTTATGTTGCTGAGGTATTTGCTAAGAGGTTTCCCACCTCCCATTTTATGACCTTTCTTGCCACAGTTGTTAAGTGAGTCATTGCAGTCTATCCTTCCAGCTCATTCTATTCTATTCTATTCTATTCTATTCTATTCTGTTCTGTTCTGTTCTGTTCTGTTCCGTTCCGTTCCGTTCCGTTCCGTTCCGTTCCGTTCCGTTCCGTTCCGTTTCGTTCCACTCCATTCCACTCCACTCCACTCCACTCCACTCCACTCCACTCCACTCCACTCCATTCCATTCCATTCCATTCCATTCCATTCCATTCCATTCCATTCTTTATTCCTTATTCTATTCTCCTTCCTTCTTTCCTTCTCCTTCTCCTTCTCCTTCTCCTTCTCCTTCTCCTTCTCTTCTCTTCTCTTCTCTTCTCTTCTCTTCTCTTCTCTTCTCTTCTCTTCTCTTCTCTTCTCTTCTCTTCCCTTCCCTTTCCTTCCCTTCCCTTCCCTTTCCCCATTCCATTCCATTCCATTCCATCCCATTCTCTCAAGGAAAATGAAGAGGTGGCTTCCAGGCCCTTCCTGTCCCTTCAAGATGGCTTCCTTGCTTAAGGAAGGAAGCTATCCTAGATCCAGGAGGCGAGAGATAGAGAGAAACACATCATTGTCAGCCTTTTTTAAAAAATCTGATTTAAGCAATGGGCCAACTTTTTGTCTCTTCTTACCTCACTTTCTAAATCTGGAAATGATTGAGGCTGTGCCACACTCCCAAAATAAATCTATCTTCTGATGCACTTGTTAAGACACATGCATCACACCCCCTCAGAGAGCTTCACAGAGACCTTTAGGTGAGAAATAGCTCATCCCAAAGGATGGGTGCGGAGGGTTGAAGCAGTCTCCCACTCTTGACCCACAAGTGCTGGCTTTCTTCGGGAACCGGAGGTCACAATATGTAAATCGTAATAACAGAAAGAAAGGAAGGAAGGAAGAAGAGTGCAAGAAGAGTCATCCAATCCTTGAGTTGCATTCAAAGCCAGCCTTGTATCTCACAAGCTGCAGGTTCCGTCGAGCCAACAGATTACATAACATATTTCACACCAGGGTTTTTTTGATTCCAGGGATTTACCAGCAAATTCAGCAGAAAATAAGCTGTTTCTTTTTAATAGCGGTTGTTTTAGGTTTCTGAGATGGCCGACGAGCAGTTTAAGATAGTTAGATTATAGCAGCAGATATTTTCCTGCCGTCAGCAAGGTCTCAGACTAAAAATTGGAATATATTGGTTTGTTTGATTTATGCCCTTCTTTCCTCTATGAAGTTGGGGGGGGGACAGAAATAAGGGCTCCATCTTTTCTCCAAGAACAACCCCATCACCACGGTCATGACACTACTAAATCAGAGGTGGCTTTCAGCAGGTTCTGACCAGTTCTGAAGAACCGGTAGCGGACATTTTGAGTAGTTCGCAGAACCAACAAATACTACCTCTGGCTGGTCCCTCCCCCATCTATTCTCTGCCTCCTGACTCCCAGCTGATCAGGAGGGAATGGGGATTTTACAGTAACCTTCCCCTGCCACACCCACCAAGCCACACCACGCCCACCAAGCCACACCCACAGAACCAGTAGTAAAAATTCTGATTGGCCCCACCCCCATCTATTCTCTGCCTCCCGAGTCCCAGCTGATCAGGAGCAAATGGGGTTTTGTAGTAACCTTCCTCTGGAGTGAGAGGGAATGGAGATTTTATGGTATCCTTCCCCTGCCACACCTACCAAGCCACGCCCACAGAACCAGTAGTAAAAAAAATCAAATCCCACCACAGTACTAAATCATGACTGGCCCACAATGCCATTCCCAGTCATTGCCTTGAATGAAAACATCCGGTTTTTTCCCAGTGGATTCTGAGCTGACTGTTGTGAATTTATCATCAGCCAAGTTCCATCTCTACTGATCAGCCATGATTGGGGGAAGGAGGCATTTTACTTTCCTTGACTGCTGTCCTGCCCCACTCCTTGTCATCCCATCCTCTTCTTGTTTGGTTTGGGTTGTTCTAGTGCAGGGATTTCCAACCTCAGCAATTTTATAACTTGTGGATTTCAACTTCCAGAATTCCATGCTGGCGGAGGGATTCTGGAACTTAGGGTTTACGTAGAGGGATTAGTAGAGGGATACAATCAAGATCCAGTGAGGTATTAATACCACTCTATAAAGCCTTAGTAAGACCACACCTAGAATACTGCATCCACATTATAAAAAAGATGTAGAGACTCTAGAAAGAGGGCAGGGAAGAGCAACCAGGATGATGAGGGGACTGGAGGCTAAAACATACGATTGCAGGAACTGGGCATGGCTAGTCTAGTGGAGGGAAGGACCAGGGGAGACATGATATTTGAGGGGCTGCCAGAGAGAGGAGGAGGTCAAGCAATTTTCCAAAACCAGACAAGGAATAATAATGGATGGAAACTGATCAAGGAGAGATTCAACCTGGAAATAAGGAGAAATTTTCTGACAATGAGAACAATCAACCCATGGAACAGAAGTTGCTTTCAGAAGTTGTGGGAGCTTCATCACTGGAGGCTTTCAAGAACAGACTGGACTGCCATCTGTCAGAAATGGCGTAGAGTTTCCTGCTTGGGTGGGGGACTGGACTAGATGACCTACAACTTCCAACTCTGTTAATCTGTAAACTTGCCTTTTTGCCCTGTGTATCCGCTCTGCAATTTACCTGATGATGTTCCTGCTGTGTTTATTCATCTGACTATGCTCTTGTTTGCCTAGCTTGTTTACTGTAAATATATTTATTTATATAAAACCACAAGTTCGTGTCAGCGTCTCTGACCCCATTTGGACACCAGCTGTGCAGTTTCCTGACACAAGATCAGTCCATAAACTATTCTTTAATCCTCAGAAAGCATAACCACATTAGGCCGAATTAGTTTAAATATACTCTTTAAGTTGTATGCATACATGTTATTTAGGTCTAGGCTTAAAACGTTATGCACCATTCAAGTTACTGAGGTTCTCCATTTTTGCTGTACTCTCAGATTGGATTGTAATGTCATTGTATTTATTTTTGCTATTGTGTTTAATAATTTATACCATATTTAGTTGCACGAACAAATATTATCACTGCTGCTACGAGGTGATGTTTCCTATCCGTTGGGGCATCAAGTTGCTACACAGCTCCTGAGATATTAGGTGGACATGCCGCCATTGATGAGTTGTAGGGAGTAGCCATTCCTTAAAACACAGATGCAAGTAGCAGAGGGGGCAGGGGTGAAATGTAAAATTTGTTATTACCGGTTCTGTGGGCGTGGCTTGGGGGGATGTAATATGACTGGGTGGGCGTGGCCAAGTTTTTTTTTCTTCTTAACTTTTCAAAGCATTTTTTCTAATGCTTTGAAAAGCCTCTGCCGATCATGCAACTCAGCTGGGATCTTCGGCCAAGAGGTTGCAGAAAAAAATGCTTTGAAAAGCCTCTGAGGATCCCAGCTGAGCTGCGCGATCATCAGAGGCTTTTTTTTTTACTTTTAAAAGCATTTTTTCATCAGAAGAGGTTGTAGAAAAAATGCTTTAAAAAAAAAAAAGCATCTTAATGTTCGTGCGGCTCAGCTGGGCATTGGGGGGGGGGGGCACAGGGATTTTTGCTACTGGTTCTCCGAACCACCCACCGCCATCACTACCGGATCAGATGATCCGGTCTGAACCGGGAGCATTTCACCCCTGAGCGCAGGGGGGTGGAGGGTGTCTTCAAGAGACAAATTGGTGGTTGTGACTGTGTAATCAAAACCTTGTACTATGTACACCACACAGACACACACACACACACACACAAACACATGCCTTGTGCACTTCCCAGGGAACTTGGAAGGTGGATCTAGTAAAGATTCTTTAAGTTTGCTCAAGAGTCCCTTATGGAATAGCAATAGTGCTTAGATTTATACACCGCTTCACAGTGCTTTCCAGCCCTCTCTAAGTGGTTTACAGAGTCAGCATGTTGCCCCTAATAATCTGAGTCCCCATTTTACCCACCTTGGAAAGATGGGAGGCTGAGTCAACCTTGAGCTGGGGAGAATCGAACTGCTGGCAGTCGGCAGAATTGGCCTGCAATGCTGCATTCTTACCACTGCACACCATGGATGGATGGATGGAGGGAGGGAGGGAGGGAGGGAGGGAGGGAGGGAGGAAGGAAGGAAGGAAGGAAGGAAGGAAGGAAGGAAGGAAGGAAGGAAGGAAGGAAGGAAGGAAGGAAAATAGTAATAGCACTTAGATTTATATATAGCTTCACGGTGCTTTACAGCCCTCTCTAAGCAGTTTATCGAGTCAGCCTATTGCCCCCAACAATCTGGGTCCTCATTTTATTGACCTCAGAAGGATGGAAGCTGAGTCAATCTTGAGCCAGTCAGAATTGAACTGCTGGCAGTCAGCAGAATTAGCCTGCAATCCTGCAATCTAACCACTGCACCACTACAGAAGATTGACTTATTCACCAGAGTACCTGAGGGCAGGACAAGAAGTAATGGCTGGAAGCTCCTCAAAGAGAGATGCAACCTATAAGGAGAAATCTTCTGACAGTAAGAACAATTAATCAATGGAATAGCTTGCCTCCTGGGATTTTGGGTGCTCCATCTCTGGAGGTTTTCAAAAATAGACTGGACGACCATTTGTCTGGGATGGTATAAGGACTCTTGCCTTAGGCAGAAGGTTGGAATAAAAGACCCCCAAGGCTTCTTCCAGCCCTAGGATTCTATGGAAGACCATCCTTAGAGGTGGGGAGAGGAATAACAGATTTTTTTAACAGATTAACAGAGTTGGAAGGGACCTTGTAGGTCATTTAGTCCAAGCAGACCCTACACCATTTTTGACAGATGGCACCCCAATCTCTTCTTGAAAGCTTCCAGTGATGAAGCTCCCACAACTTCCGATGGCAACTTCTGTTCCATCGGTTGATTGTTCTCACTGTCAGAAAATTTCTCCTTATTTCCAGGTTGAATCTCTCCTTGTTCAGTCTCCATCCATTATTCCTTGTTTGTTTATTTATTGATTGATTTATTGGTTCGATTTATATGCCGCCCTTCTCCGGAGACTCAGGGCAGCTTACAATGTGTTAATCAATAGCCTTCATTCTTTTGTATATACCTGCTTAGTAGGGCTTTCGGCCCTACCTAATCGGTGTTCTTTTTTATACAAAGTCAGTTTATTGCCCCCACAATCCGGGTCCTCATTTTACTTACCTCGAAAGGATAGAAGGCTGAGTCAATCTTGAGCCTGGTGAGATTCAAACTTGCTGTAATTGCAGGCAGCTGGTGCTACTTAACAGCACTTTAGTCTGCTGCACCACCAAGGCTCTTCTTCTTGTCTGGCCTTCGGGTGCTTTGAAAAATAGCTTCACCCACTCCTCTCTGTGGCAGCCCCTCAAATATTGGAGCACTGCTATCTTGTCTCCCTTGAACCTTTTGTTGGTTAAAGTCAGATTAAAGTCAGATTAACAGAGTTGGAAGGGAACTTGGAGGTCATCTAGTCCAACCCTACCCACCCAAGCAGGGGACCCTACACCATTTCTGACTGATGGCAGTCCAGTCTCTTCTTGGAATCTCCCAGTGATGAAGCTCCCACAACTTCCGAAGGCAACTTCTGTTCCATGGATTGATTGTTCTCGCTGTCAAAAAAATTCTCCTTATTTCCAGGTTGAATCTCTCCTTGATCAGTTTCCATCCATTATTCCTTGTCTGGCCTTCAGGTGGCTTGGGAAATAGCCTGACCTCCTTCCTCCTCTCTGGGGCAGCCCCTCAAATATTGGAAGACTTCTCTCATGTCTCCTTCTCTTCACTAGACTAGCCAGGCCCAGTTCCTGCAGCCATTCCTCGTATGTTTAGAAGAAAGAAGAGGCTAAAAAGAACCACAGGATCCAAGAGCCTTGGATAGTACAGTGGTCTAAAGCCCTGTTATTAACATCAGCTGCCTGCAATTATTGCAGGTTCGAATCTCACCAAGGCTCAAGGTTGACTCAGCCTTCCATCCTTTCTAAGGTAGGTAAATTGAGGACCCAGTTTGTGGGGGCAATAAGCTGACTTTGTATAAATATACAAAAGTATGAAGGCTATTGCTTAGCGCATTGTAAGCCGCCCTGAGTCTCCGGAGAAGGGCGGCATATAAATCAAATTTTTTAAAAAAAGGATGCAATGGAAGGGAGACTGTTGCCTAAGTACTAAGAGCCTTCAGCAAAGGCAGGTGACTTTCTAATAGCCAGAGGGGTAGAGGCCATCTGCAACCTTGCTGGAAAGGGCTTAACCCAATGCCCAGTCCAACTTGGCTGGGATCCCTTAATTAATAGGCCAAGCCGGCCTTCGGCAATGAAGGGCAGCAAGCAAAAGTTGAGCTGAATGGCCCATTTGTATCTCTTTTGGCTGTCAGCAGTGGGGAAGGCGCGAGGAGGGCTGCCAGCAGAATGTAATTAGCAGGCCATTCAGCCAACAATGACATCTCCACAAAAGGATCAGCTCGGGCAGAGAGGCAGTTAACTTGGCGTGGCAAACTGAGAGCAGCCCTGGGTCAGTTAAAGGTGGATGCCATCTCTTGCAGACAAGATTTGGGAGATGTTGCATTCCGGACCCTCCCAAAAAATAATAATAAATCTCCCGCAATTCCTTTTCCGCAACTTTCCTTGAAATAAAAGGGATTGGTTTTATGTTTTTGGTATCCGTTTTGTTTTTTAATCCTTTTCCAAATATATGTTGTTTCCAATCTTTTTCAGCCAAGAGCAGCAGATGCAACAAGGTGGTGGTTGTTTTTACTGCCATCTATGTCATGATTAGTATATTGAATAAACGGCGGTGGTTTATTCCGCTTCCTACTTGTTCAATCGGATGGAAATAAATTGCTTTTGTGGGAGAAAATTCCCCAACTGCCCTCTGCACTCTTCTCTCTGGTGGGTCACAGTGACAATAGAATAGAATAGAATAGAATAGAATAGAATAGAATAGAATAGAATAGAATAGAATAGAATAGAATAGAATAGAATAGAATAGAATAAATGGAATGGAATGGAATGGAATGGAATGGAATGGAATGGAATGGAATGGAATAGAATAGAATAGAATAGAATAGAATAGAATAGAATAGAATAGAATAGAATAGAATAGAATAGAATAGAATAGAATAGAATAGAATAGAATAGAATAGAATATGGAATGGGAATAGAGTAGAGTACAGTATTAAGAATTTTTAGATTCTTTTATTTTTATTGGCCAAGTGTGATTGGACACACAAGGAATTTGTCTTGGTGCATAGGGTCTCAGTGTACATAAAAGAAAAGATACGTTCATCAAGAATCATAAGGTGCAACATTAAAAAATAGATAAATAAGCAATCAGGAAACAATATCAATATAAATCGTAAGGATACAAGCAACAAAGTTACAGTCATACAGTCATAAGTGGAAGGAGTAGCATAGCATAGCATAGCATAGCATAGCATAGCATAGCATAGCATAGCATAGCATAGAATAGAATAGAATAGAATAGAATAACAAAGTTGGAAGGGACCTTGGAGGTCTTCTAATCCAACCCCGTGGTCAGGCAGGAAACCCTACACCACTTCAGATAAATGGTTATCCAACATCTTCTTAAAAACCTCCAGTGTTGGAATTACAACTTCTGAAGGCAAGTTGTTCCCCAGGTTAATTATTCTGTCAGGAAATTTCTCCTTAGTTCTAGGTTGCTTCTCTCCGTGATTAGTTTCCATCCGTTGCTTCTCATCCTGCCCTCTGGTGCTTTGGAGAATAACTTGACTCCAGTGGTGGAATTCAATTTTTTTTACTTCCGGTTCTGTGGGTGTCGTTTGGTGGCCATGGTGCTGAAAATGGAGATAAAAGTGAAACCAGAACTTTTCCTCTTGGGTCTCTAATGGAAAAAGAACTGGAGAGAAAGGTTAGAACGTTACTACTATATATGTTGACCACAGCAAGACTGTCGTATGCGTAAAAATGGAAGGAGACTTCTATTCTTACTACGGACGAATGGTTGCAGAAGCTGATGGAGTTGGCTGAAATGGCAAAATTGACCACTTTGGTTAAAGAAAAGAACATAAGTACATTTGTTTCCACATGGAAACCACTTCTGAACTTTGTGCTTGATGTGGAAAAGAATGAAACTTTGATTTTGGGTTTTACAGATTAGATTAATAGAACTTTATAGAAATTACGTGTTCATACTATTACCGAAAAGCAAAAAGCTGTGATTTGATGTTAATGTCTTATTCTACTGTAACAGAGAGAATGGGAAGTCAATGCTTCTTTTTCTTTCCTTATCCTTCCTCACTTTTCTTCCTCCTCTCCCCTTCCCCCTCATTGTCCTCTTATTTGCTTTTGTACATTGTATTTTACAATACCTTATAACTTAATTAAAAAAGAAAAAAAAGAAATTAGGATGCTTTTGGAAGTTAGCTCTTAGGGTGGAAGGAACTTGTCAGCTGCCACATTATGTTTGCTTAATGCTTCACTACTATACGGTGACAGACTGCCATGAAACGAAGGGAGCGGGAATATTTGCACAAATGTTTTCAGGAATCATTTTTGCCCTGCCAACATTTCCAGCTTTCCTTCCCAGATTGAGGCTGGTAAATGTTCAGGGCGATGTTTTGTCCAACCAGGAGGCCCAATGCATCTTGGGCAATATGCAAATGAGTTGAGGCATCTTTTTCAAGGCTGTTGGTGGGAAGGAAGGAACAAGGGCAGAGAAAATGTCTATCCATCTTTGGGGGGGGGGGTGGAGAGAGAGAGAGATGGCCACCTGGGTTGCTCTGCAGCAGCCAAACGGCTTCCTATCTTCTTCTGAAGGCTTGAAAGTGCCTTGGCTCCGCTTGATGTCAGCTGGATCCCAGATTTAACATCTGATCGATAAAATCACAGTTGAGGCTGCCAACAAGGAAGGAAACAGCTCCTGAAAATTAATCCTGGCTCTGTTTTTCTGGAAACATGGAAGCTAGGCTACCAATTGGTGCACCAGGTCCTTTGGAGGGGCAGAACTTTTGGATGATTTCTTCGACTAATCCTTGTTGAAATCAAGGTTGCTGTGAATATTGATTCCTTTCTTGTCTTGGAATTCAAGCCAGGCAGGATCATCAGCATACCAGCCCATTTCCAGTTGGATTCAGGTTACATGCCTCCTAAAGTCAAGTGAGGTACTAATACCGCTCTATAAAGCCCTAGTAAGTAGCTAATGCCTCCTATTAAGGCAGTATTTAACATTCAGCTGCCTGTAATTACTGTGAGTTCAATTCTCACCAGGCTCAAGGTTGACTCAGCCTTCCATCCTTTCTAAGGTGGGTAAAATGAGGACCCAGATTGTGTGGGCAATAAGCTGACTTTGTATAAATATACAAAAGTATGAAGGCTATTGCTTAATGCACTGTAAGCCGCCCTGAGTCTCCGGAGAAAGCGGCATATAAATAAAATAAAATAAATAAATAAATAAAACAAATAGTAAGACCACACCTAGAGTACTGCATCCAATTTTGGTCACCACACTATAAAAAAAGATGCTGAGACTCTAGAAAGAGTGTAGAGAAGAGCAACCAGGATGATGAAGGGACTGGAGGCTAAAACATACGATAAACGGTTGCAGGAACTGGGCCTGGCTAGTCTAGTGAAGAGAAGGACCAGGGGAGAGGGGATAGCAGTCTTCCAATACTTGACGGGCTGCCACAGAGAGGAGGGGGTCAAGCTAGGTGGCTCAGTGGCTAAGACACTGAGCTTGTCAATCAGAAAGGTTGGCAGTTCGGCGGTTCAAATCCCTAGTACAGGTCTCCTCTGCGTGAGGAAGGGGGTTGGACTAGATAGCCTCCAAGGTCCCTTCCAATTCTTGTGACTGTTAAAAGCTATTTTCCAAAGCACCTGAAGGCCAGACAAGGAATAATGGATGAAAACTGATCAAGGAGAGATTCAACCTAGAAATAAGGAGACATTTTCTGACAGTGAGAGCAATCAGCCGATGGAACAGAAGTTCCCTTCAGAAGTTGTGGGAGCTTCATCACTGGAGGCTTTCAAGAAGAGGCTGGGCTGCCCTCTTTCAGAAATGGTGTAGGGTCTCCTGCTTGGGTGGGGTTGGACTAGATGACCTACAAGGATCCTTCCAACTCTGTTAATCTGAATCTATCTAAGATGATTAAAAACCTGAAGACAAAAACATATGAAGAACGGTTGCAGGAACTGGGCATGGCTAGTCTAGTGAAGAGAAGGATCAGGGGAGACATAATAACATGATTCCAGTATTTGAGGGGCTGCCACAGAGAGGAGGGGACATTTTGCAAAGCACCCGAAGGCCAGACAAGGAACAATGGAAACTGAGCAAGGTTGGACTAGATGACCTACAAGGTCCCTTCCAACTCTGTTAATCTGTAAAGTTGAACAAAATACCTCCATTGTCCTGGTATTCTCTTCTGCAGCCTTCACGTCAACTCTGTTCATTGAACTCCCTGCAACTGAAGAGCTCTTCTGTTCTTCAGTGGTTCCTCTGATTCAGAGGGTGGAGAGGCAGATCATTAGCCTGAAGAGACACTGTGTCATGCCCCTGTCGGAGCCTGAAACTGCGAAGGAGGACAAGCCAGAGCTGGAGCCAACAGAGATTGAGGGGGCAGCTTCATTGGCTTCAGAGGAATGTGGGGAGGAGCACAACAGGCAGCCTAGGGCCCCTCAGGATTGAGACAGCTTGCCAGCAGGAAGGAAGGGAGCAGGATGATTGAGAGAGAGCAAGCAGTGGGAATGAGGAATGACGGAGCTCAGGTGATGAGCAAGGACCGTCCCCTCATGATCCCTGAGCATGGAGAGTGGAGAGAAGATGAGAACAGCACAGGCCGACCCCACGACTCAGGAGGAAAGTGCCCCGTCCCACTTCACAAGGCACACCTGGGGACTGAGATCTAAGGAGATGCTGTGGGGAAAGGTGTTTGTCGGGAACAAATGCTGAATTTGTAGAATTTGGTGTGCTGCAGTAGTGTGTTGCCCCCGGTTCGAACCGGTAGTAAAACCAGCAGGAGGCTCGACCCACTGACCCTGACATCATCAAAATGCTTCTGCGCATGCGGCCCTGTTGGGAACCGGTAGTAAAGGTAAATAGAACCCATTCCTGGTGTGCCGGTACAGACCCTTGGAGTTTGCAGGACTGCTTGCATCTTCCTTACTTTGTGGACTCATTGTTTGTTCCTTGTTTTGTGGACTCATTTCCCTGTTCCTTTGCTTTGCTGGACTGGGTGCAGCCAGAGGCTGTGTGTGTTTGTGCTTTGCTCTGGGACTTGCCAAGAACGTGGGAGCGTTTGGAGGGAAATTTGGAGCATTAAAGGGGAGTTCGAACTCTCAGCTGGCTGTGGGACCTTCATGCCTTGTCCTGGGTCATCAAACACTGCCTCCAGAAGATCATGACCCTCAGCAGCTGAGAGATGGTGCAGAGATAATGAGGGCTCAAGATTTAGCAGGCATGCCTCCCAAGTACCTTCTGGCATGTATCAGAGTCCTTCTTTGAGAGAGCTACCCAGTACAGAAATGTGAAAAATAAATAAAATAAAATGAATGAAGAGCAGGGTAAACATCTCCTTGACAGACGGGCAGCAACATTTCTAAGCAAGCTACACTAGCATCTGGTGCTCTAGAACAGGGGTCTCCAAACTTAGCAACTTTATGACATCTGGACTTCAACTCCAAGAATTCCTCAGCCAACTAGCAATAGCACTTAGACTTGTATACCACTTCACAGTACTTTACAGCCCTGTCTAAGCAGTTTACAGAGTCAGCCTATTGCCCCCAACAATCTGGGTCCACATTTTACCCACCTCGGAAAGATGGAAGGCTGAGTCGACCTTGAGCCAGTTAGGATTGAACTGCTGGCAGTGGGCAGAATTAGCCTGCAATACTGCATTTTAACCACTGTGCACCATGGATGGAAGGAAGGAAGGAAGGAAGGAAGGAAGGAAGGAAGGAAGGAAGGAAGGAAGGAAGGAAGGAAGAAGAAAAGAATAGCAATAGCAATAGCCCTTAGACTTATATACCACTTCACAGTGCTTTACAGCCCTCTCTAAGTGGTTTATAGAATCAGCTTATCGCCCCCAACAATCTGGGGCCTCATTTTACCAACCTCAGAAGGATGGAAAGCTGAGTTGACCTTGAGCCAGTCAGGATTAAACTCCAGGCAGTTGGCAGAATTAGCCTGCAATATTGCATTTTAACCACTGTGCACCATGGAAGGCAGGAAGGCAGGAAGGCAGGAAGGCAGGAAGGCAGGAAGGCAGGAAGGCAGGAAGGGCAATAGCAATAGCACTTAGACTTATATACCGCTCCACAGTGCTTTACAATCTTCTCTGAGTGGTTTACAATGTTAGCATATTATGCTCAAGAATCTGGGTCACCATTTACCAACCTTGGAATGAGGGAAAGCTCAGTCAACCTTGAGCTGGTGAGATTTGAACTGCCAAATTGCAGGCAGCCAGTAGTCAGCAGGAATAGCCTGCAATACTGCACTCTAAGCACTGCGCCACCGTGGCTCTTTTAGACACCTCTTAGGTCTCTGAGTCTGCTCTCCTTCTGCTTGTAGTTGCTCCTAGCTTAACTTACTAGACAAATACTTTGGCTAATTACTCTCCTGATTCCTAGCTATTATCAGTGGCAACAGAGTAATAAAATATAATTCCAAATTTGGAATTGCCTGGCTGCCTTTTCTTGAATTGCCTGGCCCAGGATAGCTGCTTAGAGATCAACTTCATCACATCTGGAAGGTCCCAGCTTGAGGAAGACTCATCTACTTAAGGAGTAGCTGGTCTCCAAGCTCCCAGGTTGAGGTGCCTTCTGGAATCTACAGGTAGAGCTCTTCCTTCAACTGGAATTACCAGGGCCCGAGGATGTGATCCTTCTGTATAAAGCAGGTGCTGTAACCCAAAGAGGCTTTGTCTCCACAGCAACAATTCATATCTTAGTCAGAAATGTGTGTCGCGCCAACCTTATTGGCATCCGGTCTATCAAGAGTTCCCAATCGGAGAATGGCATTGCACCAACCACACAGTGTGCGATGGGATCTCAACAGCCAGGCAAGGGGTAATTAGCCAAATAACAGATTAGTTCTAGATAAATAGATCTTTGAAAGTAGCTCTAATTGGCCTCAACAGCTCTTTTAATTGGCCTGCAGCCTTCATTAGCTGTACTCATAACAGTTGCGCTGCTTTGATTAACTTCAACTGATCTTGGGTCATGAAAATGGCATTTGGAGACCTCATCTGTGTGACAGTTCAGGCCACGCAGTAGCAATCCTTCCCTGTCCTTTTACTGACCCCTGAGTAGAAATGGGACAGCCCAGTACGATGGTAGCAGCTAAGCAACCAGCACATCTAATGCCTGGAGCTTCGGAATTTTTCTTCAAATGAACACTCTAGTCCAGTCAAAAGCTGCACATGAAAAACCCAGCCCCATTCCCAATTTCTCAGGTAATCTTTCCACCTCAAAACCTCTTTGAGACAAAAACGTTTAAATACAGATACAAATTAACAGAGTTGGAAGGGAGCTTGTAGGTCTTTTAAGCCCCCTGCCCAAACAGGAGACCCTACACCAGGGTTGTCAAACTCGCATCGTCATGGCAGCATCACCTGACGTATCAGGATTTTTCCCCCCTTCGTTAAACCGGGCATGGGGTGACCAGCGCAAGATGCATCCAGCCTCCAGGCCAGGAGTTTGACAGACCTGCTCTACACCATTTCTGACAAATGGCAGTCCAGTCTCTTCTTGAAAGCCTCCAGTGATAAAGCTCCCACAACTTCTGAAGGCAACTTCTGTTCAATCAGTTGATTGTTCTCACTGTCAGGAAATTCCTCCTTATTTCTAGGTTGACTCTCTCCTTGATCAGTTTCCATCCATTATTCCTTGTCTGGCCTGGTTGTTTTGGAAGATAGCTTGACCCCCCTCCTCTCTGTGTTTTGGAAGATAGCTTGACCCCCTCATCTCTGTGGCAGCCTCTCAAATATTGGAAGACTGCTATCATGTTTCCCCTGGCCCTTCTCTTCACTAGACTAGCCATGCCCGGTTCCTGCAACCATTCATCGTAGGTTTTATCCTCCAGTCCCCTCATCATCCTGGTTGCTCTTCTCTGCACTCTTTCTAGAGTCTCAGTGTGGATTTCTATCAAAGATTCCAACAAACCCAAGATATTATCTCAAAAAGTGTAGTTAACCCATGAAACTCCTCCTCAGTAGCTGATGCCTAGCATATCCTGTGTTTTGGACTCCTAGGCCAGAGGCATTCAGCCTCTGGGCTCAAGGCATTTCCTAAACCACCTTCTACAGTCCCTAGAAGTCTCTTGGCACATAATTGCTATATATGGAGATAATCTTATACCATCCCAGTCAAATGGTTGTCCGATCTGTTTTTGAAAACCTCCAATGATGAAGGATCCACAACTTCAGGGGGCAAGCCATTCCACTGATTAATTGTTCTCACTGATAGGAAATTTCTCCTTAGACATCTGCCTCTGATGAGCTTCCACCCATTGCTGCTTATCCTGCCCTCAGCACTTTGGAGAATAAGTCAACCTTCTCTTCTCTGTGAGAACCACTCAAGTACTAGAAAACAGCAGTAGGTAATAAACAGCAATTCAACACTGTTGATCCATCCACGATGAGAGCTCCTTCACACACGACGGTAACAGTTCCAACCAACAAGTCATTCAACAATGACTATAGCTCGGCTCTCTTCTTATATACAGTTTACACTAGTAATTATCCACTTAAGATAAGTGGTATCAGCAGTGCAATGACTCAACAGTACAATTAGGATAATTGCAGTCAGCAGTCAGTCAGCAGTCAATTACAATGACTCATCAGTACAATTACTCAGCATTATATCTTAAAGTTACAGAACTCATTTACAGTTATAGAACACATATATTGCCTGGACAACCTGTTAGGCTTACACTACATCCTAACAATATAATTCTAGTCCTTCTTTTTGTTAGACCAGACATACCTACAGTAGTAGCCAAAATTGTGGAAACCTTTTGGGAAAAGCGTATTTTGAGGTTTGATGGCTAATAACACCACTTTTTTTTGGAATTTCAAGATATTCCTTTTCCACTGCGGGAATGGCCTGGGAATAGCCCAGACCTTAACCCAGTTGAAAATCTATGGAGCTGACTGAAGAAACTTGTTAGTCAGAAGTGACCCAGCAATAAAACCCAGTTAATAGAAGCCATCATTCAATCTTGGTTTCACATTAGAACAGCTGCAGAACTAAAAGACTTGATTCACTCCATGGGAAGATGTTGTAAGGCCGTCATTCATGCTAAAGGTTACCCAACTAAGTATTAACTGACACGGTGATCATTTTGGTATATCTCATTTTTTCGACCTGTTTCACTTTTCTTCTTTATACTGTAACTACTATTCTAATAGCAAATCCTTCATAAAAGTTATTGCATTACACTCTTGATTAAATTCTCTTTCCATTGATATATAAGTTTATGGTACTACTCAAGGGTGGTTCTACTTATCTTTACTACTGGGTTTGCATGCACAGATCACCTTTGATGACATCTGGGCCAGTGGGCGGAGCCTCCCACCGGTTTTACTACCAGTTCTTGCGAACCGGTCAGAACTGGGGGCAACCCATCACTGGTACTACTCCATTAAAAAAAAGTGGTGTTATTAGCTACTTTTAGAAAATACACTTTTCCCAAAAGGTTTCCCCAATATTGGCCACTACTGTAGTTCCCTCAGTCATTCATCATACGTTTTAACCTCCACCTTCATACGGTAATCATCTTTGTTGCTCCTCTCTGCGCTCTAACCCTAGAGTCTCAGCATCTTCTTTGTATTGTCGTAACCAGAAGTGGATGCGATATTCCAAGGGTGGCCTCACTAGTGTGCTGTAAAAATAGTCAAGGCTGAGAAACACTGTGTCAGAGCTGCCCCCAAACCACTTCAGCCCTGCTTCAATTCACTTTGATGGCAACCTGCCATAAAATGTGGCAGGCTGCAAAGCTAAGGGTGGGTGGGGGGGTTGACAGTAACCAAGGGTGCCATCCAAAGACAATGGATGGAAGACCCAAGGACACAATCCTGGGAATGGGATATGAAACATCCATTCAAAGAGTCATCACAATGTGGAGCTGTTACCAAAATACCTAATTGGAATCTTATTAGACACCAACAAAATGACTGGGTTTGGGGGTGGGGGCGAGGGGAAAGGCAGGAGAAGAGAAAATTATTTATGTTACACTGGAATTCCTCAGATCTGGCTTTGCTATGCTATAACCACTCAGCTTCAGTAAAAGTATACTTTTCACTGCAAATGGAGTCGAGGGTCTTTCTTTCCTGAATGCCCAAGCTAGGACAGGCCTGACACCCTGCTTTAGAGAGAGCCTAAGAGCAAAGCCATACAATAGTTGGGCCAAGAAACAACAACATGCAGAAATCTCCATTACAGGTAGTCCTTGACTTATGACAAAAATTGACCCCCTGTTTGCTAAATGAGACATTTGTCGAGGGAGTTTTGCCCCATTTTACGACCTTCCTTGCCACAGTTGCTAAGCGAATCATTGCAGCTGTTAAGCTAGTAACACGATTGCAAAGCCAGTCTAGATTTCCTTTTTTTTTATTGAAAAAGTTTTGAAAGTTTTACATACATTTTCTCCCCCCTCCCCAACCACCCCCCCGACTTCCCAGAGCAAATACAAGATAAAATACAGCTCAAATTCTCTAAATTAAACTCCATTTCACACTTATCATAATCATAATCATTAAACAAATAGATAAAAGGAAAGCAAGTCTTCTTTCTCCTTATTCCATCTAATTCAACAAAATTAATATCCATTTATAATTACAGCAGTTAATAAAACAATTAAGTATTACCTAATCAAACCTATCATTACTCAATTTAGCTAATTGTTACTTAACAAATTATTAGGTCTATACAATTTAACAAAATATTTTATAACTTCTTTCATTTAAAACAAAACAAAAAACAAAAAAAAGGAAACCCTCATTCAAAAACCCCAAATTTAAAATAAAATACTATATAAACTCTTCCGTCCTCCACTTTTAAACCATCAAGGTCCAATTATAATTAAAACACTTAATAAAAATAATAATAATAATATTTTTTTTAATTATTAATCAAACCTCTTATTAATTTATCAATACATATTAACAAATCAACTAAGAACATCATTTAATAACTATATCAAACATTTAAATTCTTCATACTAGATTAAACCAGTTGCTAATCTTCTTGTCTTCACATCTTCCAACAGCATATAAGATATCTTCATTTGTGTCTACCCACCTAAATAAAAATTGCTTCTTTATATAAAAAAAAAATCCCTGAGTGACTTTATAATTATATTTGAAATGGTATCCATCAAATCCAGTCAAAAATTAGATTAATAAATTCATCAGACGTATTAGGGAAACCACCAGATCAGCTGCAATTGCCCTAGGTCCATAGTCCTTTTGCCTTATATTTATTACCATCAGACAGGAAACTCCAATTTGCTATATTCAATAAAGCTTCTGCGATTGCAATTAAGTCCAAATTTATTACAGTCCTTAATAAAATATTCCAAATCATTCAAGTCAGGGCATATTTCACAGCCCAACACACCAGCATTGCTGTGATCTGTTTATTCTTCTCAAAATATTCCAATACAGCTGTAGGTTGCCTCCTCATCGTTGCTCATTGCTTAGTTAACTGGCATTAAACTGCTGTCTGTTTTTTTTTTCCAAAAGTTCAAAATCTTTAAACAGTTAAACAATACTTTTTAAGGACCATCATCTCATCAAGCAGGGTTATTTTCCATTTTTCCAGTCTTTCTTCTTTTCCTTTTTACGAACTTTCTTCTTAACTTTGATCCCTCTGCCTTTTTTAACTCCAGTAAAATTTTGCAGTTTTTGGGATTGCATTTTATAAAATTTTTGCAGAAATATAACTTCTTCTGGAAACAGCTCTTTAAATGCAGATTGGGTTTTATAAAAAAAATTCGTGTAACCAAAATCTCATCAACTTCCAAAATTTCTTGCTCCTTATTCTGCACAGCATTCATCTTTCTCTCCTCAGTAAAAACTGCTATGGTCTGTTTTTGTTCTTTTCCGTCTCCCAACTCTTCATTCAATCCCCCACTGCTAGATTGCAACTCAGTATTTCCATGTATTTCATTGTTTCCAGCTTGAGAAGCTTGAAATATAGTATCAATTCTTTCCAATAAAGCAGAGGTAATTGAATTCCAAGCTTCCTCAAAATCAGACCATATCTGAGGGTTAGTTAACCCTTCTTTGCTTTCTTTGTTTTCAGAAAGACCAGCCATCTTGCCCCCCTTCTTCCTTCCCTTCCAGAAGGACAGGAGAAAAAAGAAAAAAAAAGAATATCAAAAAGAAAAAAAAAGACCCTTTACAATTTGTAATTTGTATTGCTGCTTCAATTATTATTATTACATCCTTTCTTGTTTCATCCACTTTTCAAAAAGGAGTTTTACGTTTCAAACAGGGGCTTGTCAATAATTACTTTTAGCTTTCACTTCTTCACGCCCCCGTTAAAACTCAAACGCCATCTTGCTTTCACTTTCAGCTTAGGAAGAATCTTTTAAAGAAAGTAAATCTTTGGAGTTAAAAGAAAAAAAATACTTGCTGTTTCATTCATACTGCTTGTGCTCCGCCAGCTTGATTCAAAGAATATTTGTTTAAAGTTGGTTGCTGGGATGGTAACGACATCTAGCTCTGCAAAGCAGAGGCATCCAGGGTCCGGAGTACTGACAGGCTTAACGGGGAGCTCTCATCTTCGAGCGCCAGATTATGGATAAAATCTGGCACTCTCAGGGAGCTCTACCCCACCCGTCTACTCACTTTCCCCCCTCATACCAGGGGGAAAGTTTTCAAACTGCAAGACAGCCGATAGTCGCTGTTCTTGCGGTTCTACGGAGCCCTGGGCTGGCGTTTCAAAAAGAAGCGTCCGGCGATGTCGCAGTCCCACCGGAAGTCCGCCAGTCTAGATTTCCCATTGGCTTTGCTTGTCAGAAGGCCGCAAAAGGGGATCACATGACCCCCACGACACAGCAATGGTCAAAAAAGTATGAACCAGTTGCCAAGCATCTGAATTTTTGATCACATGATCATGGAATGCTGCAAAGGTCTAACGTAACTCGTGAAAAACGGTATATAAGTCACTTTTTTTCAATGCCGTTCTAGGTTTGAACGGTCACTAAATGAAATGTTGTAAGTCGAGGACTACCTGTAATTGTAACTGGGGGGGAGGGGGAGGGCTATAGGAGACCTGTAGAAAAATGGCAGTTCCAGGAGGCAGAGGAGAGAGGCTTGGGAAGAGCTACAGCAGGTCCTTTTGCAGGCTTGCAATATGGCAAAGGAACAAAGCAGAAGCAATCTTTGTAAATTTGTTCCCCTCTATGTGTATTTGTGGACAGATTAGTGGTGATTGGATTTTTCTGTTTAAATTTTCCAAGCTGATGGTTGTTCTTAGCAAAGCAAGGAAATGGCCAAAGAGGAATCAGAAGTACAAATTTGCTCACTGGCTTTAAATGCATAATCTAGAGATTAATGGGTTATCCTTCCTTCTTCCTCCCATCCAGCCATCCGCTCTCCCACGCACACACTACAAATACACACATGCTACACGCAAGCCAAGTCTCTTATAGTTCAGGGTACTAAGCTCAGGCAGGATGATTCAATTCATACCAGGGGTGAAATGCTCCCGGTTTGGGCTGGTTCAGCCGATCCGGTAGCAATCGTGGCGGGTGGTTCGGAGAACCGGTAGCGATGGGGGCGCGAGGCTCCCCCCACCCACCCGATTGTCATTACTTCCTGGTTTTAATCAGGAAGTAATGTGTTTTTTACCCTCTGCGCATGCACAAAAGGTCTTGCTCATGTCCAGAGGGTCAGCACGCACATGTGACGCATGGGAGCAAAGTGAACGCATGCGCGAGGCATGTGCACTTCCGAACTGGTAAGGAAGGTAAGTAGATTTCACCCCTGATTCATGCCTATACCTTATAGCAACTTGTGCTACTTCTGTAAGCACCTACCTAAGCTTCAGTAAATTATACTTTTGGCAAAACAGATGGCCAGGAGTGTTTCTTCGGTAGACGACAGAAGGGGACAGTTGACATTAAGCTGAATCTGAGGTTTTCCCCGTGCAAACAACACAACAAATAGAAGTTCACTCTTCCCTCCCCGCCCATTTCTCGGTTACCTACGAATGTCCAATCAGGTGCCTCTATATTGTTCAGGAAACAGGTGCTCGGTTCCCAGCTCTGCATAGTGATAGTTGACCTTGGCTGGCTGAACCTTCTCAGCTGGGCTTCCATTCTCCCCTTCTTCTTCCCTATAGTCCAATCTTTCCTCCACCCCCCTCTGCTAATGTCAGGCTTCAGCTCATGAAGTTTGGATAAGTGAGATGCAGCCATGACAATACCTATAGCTATACCTGTATGTTCTGTCCCCGTCTCACACACGCACACAAACAGTCAGCCGGGGGTTAAATAAAACTTGCAGACAATAAATTCCTTCGATAACAGGATTGGCAGCAACCCAGTAGCTGCTTGCCAAGAACTTTACTCACAGAGGGAGGTGTTCCTCCTCCGTCAGATAAACCAAAACAAATACACAAAGTCAAAGAATTGTCAAGTCCAGTCCGTATTAAATCCAAGGCAGGCAGATGACGTAGTTTCAGAGATACAATGCGACTCGCTAGTTGTTTAGCTTTGTCCATCACAGAGCCTGAATGGCCACCACACCCCCTTTTATCCCCTGTGGGGTGTGATCCGGTGACTCAGCTTAATCTCTGGCATGCCTCCTTTTCTGTTGCGTACGCTTGTCTCTCCGACGCTGGCGTGGATCCAGCCAAGACTTATCTCCGTCACTGTCCGACTGCGACTGCTCGGGGATACCTGGATCCTGGCCAATCTCTTCTCCTTCGGGAGACACCTGAGGCATTGCCAGAGAGGAAGGTCCTGGAGAGGGAGGCCTGGCCAACTCCACTCCTTCATGTTCGGAGTCTTCTTCCTCCAATAAGACGGGCTCGGGGGTCGGAGCCACAACACTTGTATATGAGATGCAGTGTGGTTCAGTGGTGAAGATGCTGGCCTGGGAGCAGGGAAACCCAGTTTCAAGCCTTCCCTTGGCTATAAAGCTCTTCAGATGCTTTGGGTCAGTCCCTCTGTCCCAGCCCGAGTGATGAACGTACCCACAAACCAGTGTGGAGTCGTGGTTAAGGGGCAGGATGAGGGATGGGGGCAGTGGTGGGTTGCTACTGGTTTGCCCCTGTTCTGGTGAACTTGTAGCAGCAGCTGCAGGAGACTACACCCACCCACCCAGACATGTCTGTGCATGCGCAGAAGGGTCACGTGCACACGTGCATGCGCGCATCCACGAGCAAACCAGTAGCGAACAAAATTGAAACCCACTACTGGGTGGGGGCTAGGTCCCAACTCTTCTCCTAGGCCTGAAAGTTACCTGGGTGACTTAGGCTGAGTGCCTCTCACATCAGTAGCCTGCAAGTCAAAAAGCATCTATCTCCTAATCTGCACCACTTGATCATCATTGTCATTGACAAAATCACCATCGGTCAATTGCAGAAGGCAGCTTTACGTAAAACAGTTTATGGAGGGATAGATGGATGGATGGATGGATAGATAAGTAGGCAGGCAGGCAGACATAAAGGGAGACACAGAGAGAGAGAGACACAGACATAGAGAGTGAGAGTGAGTAAGAGAGAGACAGAGACAGAGACAGAGAGAGACAGAGTGAGTGAGAGAGAGAGAGAGACAGAGAGAGACAGAGACACAGAGAGAGAGAGAAAAAAAGAAAGAGAGACAGACAGACACAGAGAGTGAGAGTGAGTAAGAGAGAGAGAGACAGACACAGAGACAGAGAGAGACAGAGTGAGAGAGAGAGAGAGACAGAGATAGAGACAGAGACACAGAGAGAGAGAGAGAGAGAAAAAGAAAGAGACAGACAGACAGACACAGAGAGTGAGAGTGAGTAAGAGAGAGAGAGAGACAGACACAGAGACAGAGAGAGACAGAGTTAGTGATGAGAGAGGCAGAGACACACACACAGAGAGAGAGAGAGAAAGGGAGAGTGAGAGAGAGAGACGGGAGAAACTTTTTCATTTCTGAGAATTATTGTTTAATCTCAAGTGATGCTAGGGCTTTCTCCCTCCCCAAAATAAATAATAACCTAAAACATATCAAAACTACAAAACCTCTTGTCATTTCAATGATCTTATGAGATCTCCCATCATAATTGAGGAATCTTGCGTGTGTGATCCATGAAACTTTGTGCAACTTAACATTCTCACTCCATTAAACTTTACTTTAATGTACTTGGGCAAGATGTGCAGGCCAGGGTGGGAGGGAAAATCCTGGAATTCAGGTGTGTTGAGTTCCTGACCCCCCTGTCAATACAAGGATGAGTCGGGCTGGGTGTTTCGTTGCCACCCCAGGGATGTTTTGTAACTCCAAATCAGGGGTGAAATGCTACCATTTCAAGCCGGTTCGCCCGAACCGGTAGTAAAAAATCTTTAAAAAAAAGTTCCCACAATCGTGCGTCGCTCAGCTGATTGTCGGAATTTTTATTTTTATTTTTTAGGCATTTTTTTACTACCGGCTCAGGCAAATAGCTAGTAAAAAATGCTTTTAAAAAGTTAAAAAAAAAGGCTCTGACAATCACAGCTGTGCCGTGCAATCACTGGAGCCTTTTTTAAAAAACTTTTTAAAACATTTTTTTACTACCTATTTGCCCAACCCGGTAGCAAGAAAATGCTTTTAAAAGGTTAAAAAAAAGGTTCCAATGATCGCGCAACACAGCTGTGATCGTCGGAGCCTTTTTTTAAAAAAAATTAAAGCATTTTTTTTACTACCGGTTCCGGTGAATAGGTAGTAAAAAAATGCTTTAAAAAGTTTTTTTAAAAAAAGGCTCTGACAGTCACAGCTGTGCCGTGCGATCGTGGGAACCTTTTTTTCTTTTTACTTTTTTAAAGCATTTTTTACTATCTATTTGCCCGAGCCAGTAGTAAAAAATGCTTTTAAAAAGTTTTTTAAAAGGTTCCCACGCGCACCACGGCTGAACACCCTCCCCCCTCCCCAGCGCACACTGTTCTACTTATCTTTCCAAGCCTCCTTTTGCTGCAAATGCACAGCACATTTTTGGTACATGCACGGCCAGAGAACCGGTAGTAAACCAATTCAGATTTCACCCCTGCCCCAAATGGCATGACATCATTCAGCTTTGCTGTGCCATCCTTGCAGACATTATTGTTTCAATACAACCAACCAGCCACGGGGAAAAAAAAACAAACCCCAAGAAGGCATTTTGTGATTGCTTCAAAGCCTGTGTTCGTTCTGCAGGAAGGTGCAGTTTTTTTGCAAAACCTTCCAGGAATAATTGGTGGCATCTCTGTGTGTCCCCCTCCCCGCCCGCCCCCCCCCGTCCCCCCCCCCCCCCCCCCTGAACAGATCGATATTGAGAATGTTCTCTCTGGAATAGAATGGGGATCATTTTGGCAAATAGGACAGCAGAAGGAAGGATTAGCTCGCCCTGCGAAATGTCGGAACAATTTGTCATGGGCTGCCAAAGCAAAACAAGCATTTGGCCAGCCAATTCAAGCCATCCCAGGCCAGTCCCCCACCACAGAAAATATGGTTGGAAAGGAGAAGGGAAGGGAAGGCCAAAAAGGTTGAAGGGTTGAGGAGCTTTTCCACACAATAGGCTGGGTAACACAACAACTGTGTTAGCGTGGACATTGAGCTCTGATAGGACCAGCAGGCACACATCCATTTTCCCACAGGATGATGAATCAGCAATCAGTTGATCAGAATAGAGGTGGGAGGGACCTTGGAGGTCTTCTAGTCCAGCCCTCTGCTCAAGTGGGAGACCCTATACCAGTGTTTCTCAACCTTGGTAGCTTGAAGATGGGGGGACGTCAACTCCCAGAATCCCCCAGCCAGCAGCGCTGGCTGGGGGATTCTGGAAGTTGAAGTCCCCCCATCTTCAAGCTTCCAAGGTTGAGAAACACTGCCCTATATCATTTCAGACAAATGGTTGTCCACTCTTAGAAACCTCAAGCCATGAAGCACCCACAACTTCCGGTGGCAACTTCTATTCCACTATTCATTGTCCTCACTGTTAGGAAGTTTCTCCTTCATTCCAGGTTGCTTCTCTCCTTGATTGGGTTCCATCCATGGAAATTAATGGGTGGCCCTCTTTTTCTTAAAAGAGAGAAGAAAACATCTATCTGCCTAAGATGATCAAAGGCCTGGGGACTAAAACCTATGAAGAACAGCTGCCGTCTTTAAAAAAAAAAAAAAAGAAGAATTAGGGGCGACAGGATAGCAGTATTCCAGTATTTGAGAGGCTGCCACAAAGAAGAGGGGGACAAATTATTCTCCAAAGCACCCGAGGGCAGGACAAGAAACAATGGTTGGAAACTAATCAAGGAGAGAAGCAACCTAGAATTGAGGAGAAACTTCCTAACAGTGGGGACAATTAACCAGTGGAACAGCTGGCCACGAGAAGTTCTGAATGCTCCATCCCTGGAGGTTTTTAAGAAGAGACTTGTCAGTCACTTATCTGAAATGGTATAGGGCCGTGATGGCGAACCTATGGCACGCGTGCCACAGGTGGCACGCGGAGCCATATCTGTGGGCACGTGAGCATTGCCCTAGCTCATCTCCAGTGCGCATGTGCATGCAGGCCAGCTGATTTTTCGGCCTCCCGGGCCACCAGAAGTCAGGAAATGGGCCGTTTCCGGCCTCTGGATGGCCTCCAGGGAGCTGGGGAAGGCTGTTTTCACCCTCCCCAGGCTCCAAGAAAGCCTCTGGAATCTGGGGAGGGCGAAAAACGGACCTACGGGGCCCACCGTGCCATTGTGTGCATGGGGGTCGCACGAGGGGGGAGAGGCAGGGCGCAGGGGGCAGGGAGCATTGAATTATGGGTGTGGGCACATGTGCGCATGACCCCTTCTGCCTTCCCCCCGCTTTTGGCACGCGATAGCAAAAAGGTTAGCCATCACTGGTATAGGGTCTGCTGCTTAAGCAGGGGGCTGGACTAGAAAACCTCCGAGGTCCCTTCCAACCCTACTCTCATTGATTGATTGAACACCTACGACAAAAAAAATGTACCAAGTCCTCTCAAACAGTTTCTGGATCTGCTTCACTTTCCTCAGTCTTAATCTTAGACGCCTTTTGTACCAGGGAGACCATCTAGACTCACTCTCAGTAGAGAAGTAAGCAGAAAAAGAGAAGAAGAGCCTTGGTAGTACAGTGGACTAAAGCACCCTCTTATTAACACCAGCTGCCTGCAATTACTGCAAGTTCGAATCTCACCAGGCTCAAGGTTGACTCAGCCTTCCATCCTTTCTAAGGTAGGTAAAATGAGGACCCAGATTGTGGGGGCAATAAGCTGACTTTGTATAAAATATATACAAAAGTATGAAGGCTATTGCTTAGCGCATTGTAAGCCGCCCTGAGTCTCTGGAGAAGGGCGGCATATAAATCAAATTTAAAAAAAAATCCCCATTGGTAAACTGCCCCCCAACCCCCCCAAAAAAAGAAAATAATAATTTTCCTGTTAGAAACAGAGAATGGTTGGACTCAGGTTTTCGGCGAGCCCTGAGGTTTCACGAGCACCCCTGGTGGCATTACATAATTTGAACTAATGGACTCTGTGAGCAATCAAACATTAAAATTGTTCTCTTACTATGCTGAAGGACGCTACGTTTCTTTGTTTTTCTTTTTTTACCCTCCCTTCTCGGTTAGTCCAGGAGCCTCTGAGTCTCCCAGTGGTAAGAAGCAGATCGTGATTGAAAGCATTTGTGCTTTCAGAAGCGGGAGGGAAAATTTTCTTCCTTGCTGCAGCTGCATCCTAGGCGAAATCTGGCCCCAATTCCACGCACTCCATGGATTCGGTTCACCCACACCACTCGGACTTAAACGGCAGTTCAAACATCTGATGAAATATTTGTCCCATCCTTGGTTTTTAGCACCCCCTTTCCAGATGAAAAGCTTTGAAGAATTCGGAGCCTGCACGCTCTTTTGTGTCATCTTGATTGATCCAAAGTATTCTCCCACGGCAGACTTGGGTTTTTTCAGCAAAGCTACCATTGTCTTTTATGTCCTCGGTGTCAGGTTCCGATGTCATCTCAAATAAATTGCGCTCCCAAGCAATTAGTCTTATATTTCATTTATTGAGAACGACAGATCTGGTCCCAACTTCGTCGTAGCCAATACTAACCCTCTGACCTCGAAACCTTCCCCTTCCGTTCCCCCAAACCTCAACTTCTTATTGGCCATCTTCCAGGTCAATCTTCTCAGCTCCTGCCTCCAACCCCAGGAATTCCCCCCTCCCCTCCCATCTCCAAGCAACACTATCTACAAAAAGAATAAGTAGGTAAAAGTTCAAGCCTCATCTCCTCCTCTCTATGGCAGCTTTGAAAGGCTGACACTCAGATTATGGTAATTATTATGACTGTGCAACAATTTGGATCTGGTGGGGAGGAAAAGTGATTTGGAGCATGAACAGTCCCTTATTAAAAAATCATTCACCCCACCCCACCCCAGGAGTCCTGGAGGGCATCTGGGCACACCCAAGAAATGATACAGCTGCTTTAAGGAGCTGCAAATACCTGCTAAATTCTGGCTAAATTCACTCCCAGAGATAGTTTTGTCTTCAAATCTAAAATGCTACACATCCCTATTGGAGATTAGCATTTTCCTGGCAGCATACCAACTCCCTATTTTAATCCCATTTTAATTAAACACATCTAAATGGATCGAAGTAAGGGGTTCAGCTACTGGGTTGAAACTGCAGGGAAGCAGACTCAGGGTACATGTTCAAAGTGACGGTTGGAGTTATTTATTTATTTGTCAACAAGTACAAGGAAACAAGTATAGACATAGACATGGACACATGGAAAAAAAATTGGCACAAATAAAAGGAAATAAATAAGCAAAAGCGCTGGTGTTAACCTATAAAGCCCTACATGGTTTAGGCCCAGGCTATTTGTTGGACCACCTGCAACCGGCGTCAACTTCCCATCGCCCGGTGCGCTCTCACAGAGAGGGCCGACTCAGGGTGCCGTCGGCTAGACAATGTCGGCTGGCGACCCCCCAGGGGTAGAGCTTTCTCTGTGAGTGCCCCCACCCTTTGGAATCAACTTGGAGCCTTGGAGCCTATCCAAGAGCCTTGGATAGTACAGTGGTCTAAAGCACCCTGTTATTAACACAGCTGCCTGCAATTATTGCAGGTTTGAATCTCACCAAGGCTCAAGGTTGACTCAGCCTTCCATCCTTTCTAAGGTGGGTAAATTGAGGACCCAGTTTGTGGGGGCAATAAGCTGACTTTGTATAAATATACAAAAGTATGAAGGCTATTGCTTAGCTCATTGTAAGCCGCCCTGAGTCACCGGAGAAGGGCGGCATATAAATCAAATTTAAAAAAAAAACAAAACCTTCCCTTGGGGCTCCGGTTGGCTCCTGACCTTCGCACCTTCTGCCGTGAATTGAAAACCTGGCTATTTATATTATTATTATTTATTTATTATTTATTAAAATTTTATACCGCCCTTCACCTTCCGGACTCAGGGCGGTGAACAGCCAGCTAAAAAACATTGTATACAAAAGTTAAAATAATTTATAAAATTTGGCCCATAATTTAAAACATTTCAATTAAAATCAGTATCAAATGTTAAAACCCACATGGAGTCAGGCCAGCCCGGCTAACTGAAAGAAGTAAGTTTTAAGGGCCCGACAAAAAGTCCGGAGGTCTGGGATCGCTCGTATCTCTGGGGGTAGATCGTTCCAGAGGGTGGGTGCCACCACAGAGAAGGCTCTCCCCCTGAGGGTTGCCAGCCAACATTGTCTGGCTTATGGCACCCTGAGGAGGCCCTCTCTGTGGGAGCAAACTGGCCAGTGGGGGGCAATTGGTGGCAGAAGGCGGTCCCGTAAGTACCCCGGCCCTAAGCCATGGAGCGCTTTAAAGGTGATCACCAACACCTTGAAGCGCACCCGGAAGTACACTGGAAGCCAAGGCAGCTCACGCAGGAAAGATGTCGCATGGGAGCGCTATGTGGGCGGGGGATCAGTTATATCAGCCGGGGAATCGGTTATATCCCCTGGCCTGGACTGATGGGGTAGTATATTTTTAAAAAAAATTTAAAACTTCCTTGACATTTTTGTGTATATTTGTTATTTTTAACAGTCGCTTGGTCGATAGTTGTTGTGAGCCACCCTGAGTCCTTGGAGATAGGGTGGCATACAAATTTTATAAAATAAATAAATAAGCAAAACATAGCCATAAACACATAGAATGAGTACATATAAATGGGGGCAGTAGGACAGGGACGGTAGGCACACTGGTGCGCTTATGCACGCCCCCTTAGGGACCTCTTAAGAAACATTAAAGGTCCACGGTAGACAGTTTAAGGTAAAAGGTATGGGGATTAGAGCAGCGGTGGGATTCAAATAATTTAACAATCGGTCCTCTGCCCTAATGACCAGCTGGGTAGGCGTGACTTGGTGGTCATGTGACCTTGTGGGTGCGGCCAACTCAACGTCACTCACATCGATGGTCACTTCGACTTATCGGTTACAGTGTAATAAGGGTTAAGCAGAGAGGCAGTTTCTGTAAGCAGGGCAATAAAGATTAGGCTAGAAACAACACTAGAATGTTTCCTTCCTGCCTTCCTTACAGGATTAGCCCTGGAAAAAAACAAAATAAGATTTCTTCCAACAACCGGTTCTCTGAACTGCTTAGAAAGTTAACAACTGGTTCTCCCGAATAGGTGCGAACTGGCTGAATCCCACCACTGGGTTAGAGAGAGACTAACAACAGGATCGGGTAGAGTGTTCCAGACATTTACTACTCTATTGCAGAAGTCGTATTTCCTACAATCAAGATTAGAATGAATTACACTGAGTTTGAATCTATTGTGTTATTGCGGTTGAAGTTAAAATACTCATTAACAGGTAGGACGTTATGGTAAATAATCTTGTGTATTAAGCTTAGATCGGAACGTCAAGGCTATCCAGGCCTAAAATTTCAAGTTGCCAGCCTGTAGAATAGTCTGCCTCACAAAGTGGCATCTTCTCCTTCATTACATGTCTCCAAACAGAGGTGGATTTAGCAGATTGTACACCCAGCAGGGGATTGGCCTAGATAACCCCTGAGGCAGAGGTGGGTTGCTCCCGGTTCGCAAAGAACCGGTAGTAAAAAAATTTAGTAGTTCGGAGAACCGGTAATAAGATTGGCTGGCCCCGCCCCCGAACCGGTCCCCGGCCCGGTCGTCGCTCGCTTACCCCACCCACTGTCATTGCCCGTATGCAGCTCTGGGACTCTGCCCTTTGCCAGCCAGGAGTGCTGCCGCCAGTCGCTCCCATGCATCCTTCTGCCCTTCTGCCTGCCTGCCTGCCTGCCTGCCTGCCTCATCACCACCACCATGAGCAAAGGCCCCGAAGTTGCGCTGCCTGGGAGAAGCCAGGTATGGCTGGGGGGACGCTGCCCGGAGCTGAGCTCGAGGCTGGCAGGAGGAGGAATGTTGCCTCTTAGCCGGCTCAAACTACTGAAGCCTGCCGCCATCCCCTCTCTCCTGCCAGCTGCTCCTGTGCGAGAACCACTGCCGCCAAGGGCGAGGGGGCGGTGGTGGCAAGGATGGGCTGTCCAGGGCTTCCTTGTCTCCCCACCTGAGCAGACTTCTGGCATAGCCCCAGGCCTCTGGAGGGAGGGAGGGAAGCCCTGGCCTCCTGCTACTGCCACCGCCACCCCGTTGCCCCCAGCAAGAGCGGTTCTCGTGCTGCTGCTTCTCCGGCAGCACCAGGAGCAACTGCCGGGGCAGAGAGGGCAGGGCAGGCTGTGGTGGCAGGCCGTTCTTGCCGGGTAACAGACAGGCTGCTCCTGGAGCAGCCAGGAGAAGGAGAAGCTGCCAGAGGGGAGACGAGCTGCTCCAGGGGGACCAGAGGAGAATGCAGCTTTTCACTCATGGAGATCTACCGGTCGAGAAGTAGGCGCAGTAAGAAATGTGTGAGCCAGGAAGTGGTTTTGCTCCCTGGCTGGAGAGGGTTGCACAAACCTTTGCTGGAGTGAACGTGCAACCCTCTCCAGCCAGGGAACATAACTGCTTCCTGGATCAAGCCTGCGCAACAGGCTTTCCCCTCAGCAGGGCTTCCCTGTTGGAGCAGCAGCAGGAGAAGGAGGAGGAAGTGGCGGGAGAGGCTTTGCTGGCTGCCCGGCTGGGATCCAGAGGCGGCGGCTGTAATAGGGCGCTGGGTATACAGAGGGGGAAGAAAGAAGGGCAGGCGATTAAATGTCTTGGGAGTGTATCTATGGATGTTTTTTTTGCATTTTTTCCTGCAACTTCTTAAGGTTGTAGAAAAAAATACTTTTAAAAGTAAAAAAAAAAAGTTGGCCCCGCCCACCCAGTCACATTACCCCCCACAAGCCATGCCCACAAAATAAGCCACGCCCACAGAACCGGCAGTAAAAAAATTTAGAACCCACCCCTGCCTTGAGGTTCTCTTTAAGCTGCATCATTGCACAAATCTATGAAATACAGCTCGCCCCGTTGTTTAAGTGAGATCTTTGTTAAGTGAGTTTTGCCCCATTTTATGACCTTTCTTGCCATAGTTGTTAAGTGAATCACTGCAGCTGTTAAGTTAGGAACATGCTTGCTAAGTGAATAGGGCTTCTTCGTTGACTTTGCTTGTCAGAAGGGGATCCCCAAAAGGGGATCACGTGACTCCAGGACATGGCAACTGTCATAAGCATGAGTTACTTGCCAAGCATCTGAATTTTGATCACATGATCATCCTGCAAAAATTGTAGCTATGAAAAACAGTCATAAGTCCCTTTTTCCAGTGCCATTATACTGAACAGTCACTAAATGAACTGTTGTAAGTCGAGGACTACCTGTAATAATTTTAATAAAATCAGGTGGGTTGAGGAACGTGTTGACTATCAGAAGGAATTAAACAGATTAACAGTTGGAAGGGACCTTGTTGGTCATCTAGTCCAACCCCCCACCCAAGCAGGAGACCCTCCCCATTTCTGACAGAGGGCAGTCCAGTCTCTTCTTGAAAGCTTCCAGGGATGAAGCTCCCACAACTTCCGAAGGCAACTTCTGTTCCATTGGTTGATTGTTCTCACTGTTAGAAAATTCCTCCTTATTTCCAATCTCTTCCTTGTCTGGCCTTTGGGTGCTTTGGGAAATAGCTTGTCCCCCTCCTCTCTGTGGCAGCCCCTCAAATATTGGAGCACTGCTATCATGTCTCCCCTGGTCCTTCTCTTCACTAGACTAGCCATCCCAGAATTCATGGAGTCAGTAGTATTGAAGAGATCATACTCTCTGTTGGTCTCTAAGACCATGCTTGGTGTGTCTCCCTTCTTTCATCTGAGCTTTGTAGATGCTTCCAGTGGACCTCCTGGTATAACCAAGTTTCAACTGAATCACACCTTTGAATGCCCCAAAGTTCCTCCTTCCTTTAAGGCAGTAGAGCTGAGCAGCTAGGCCTCTTCCCTCCTCACAGAAATGACCTCTTTAACGGCGTCTTTTCCTCCCTGCCGGATTGAGAGCTTTCCCCAGATCAAACAAGGAGTTAGCGATCTCTTTGTAATCTATGGGGGTGTCCTGTCTTCTTCACCATCCCTCCAAGGTGGCTTAGGTCCGTTGGGACCCTCTGGCAAGGGGAATTCGTCAAACTTCCATAGAGCCCGATGGAAGAATCATCGTTTCGCTATGACATCAGCTCCGCTTCCCAGAGGTCCTGTCCCAGTAATTCCATTGTCTTTCTTCATTCCAGGATACCCACCAAGCCGAACCAGATCACTATATTCACCCACATTTCCTGCCAACAAATAAAAACCAAAATCAACAACATCCTAAACGGGGGAGGAATTATGGGAAAGCCTCGAAATCTTGCTTCCCTTAAGCAAGAGAAACGGGAATGTTTAGTTTTCAAAAGATAAGACAGAGAGGAGATAAGGGAAAGGCCTCTTGGTGATTTGGATTGAGGCTGAACCTGCATGATCTGTGGATGGGATGCCACCAGGAAGGCCCTGGGGAGACTGGGGAGGGAACTTAGAATCAGAATAAAGCTGGAAGGGACCTTGGAGGTCTTCTAGTCCAGCCCCCTGCTCAATCAGGAGACCCTATACCATTTCAGACAAATGACTGTCTAGTCTCTTCTTAAAAACTTCCAGTGATGGAGTGGTCACCAGTTGTGGGGGCCAGCTATTCCACTGGTTAATTGTCCTCACTGTCAGGAAGTTTCTCCTCAATTCCAGGTTGCTTCTCTCCTTGAGTAGTTTTCATCCGTTGTTTCTTGTCCTGCCTTCAGGTGCTTTGGAGAATAAGTTGATCCCCTCTTCTTTGTAGCAGTCCCTCAAATACTGGAATACTGCTACCCTGTCACTCCTAGTCCTTCCTTTCTCTAGACTAGCCAAACCCACATCCTGCAGCCGTTCTTTGTATTTTTTTAGTCTCCAGGCCTTTAATCGTCTTAGTTGCTCTTCTTCGCACTTTTTCCAAAGTCTCAACAACTTTTTTGTAATGTGGTGACCAAAACTGGATGCCGTATTCCAGGTGCGGTCTTACCAAGGCTTTATAACATGGTACTAACACTTCACGTGATTTTATTCTGCTTTATTCTGATTCTATGCCTCTGTTTATACAATCCAGGATTGTATTCACTTTTTTGGTGGCTGCCACACACGGCTGGCTCATATTCAAGTGATTGTCCACTAAGATTCTAAAGTTCCTCTCACAGTTATGGTTTTTGAGCCAGGTTTCGCCTAACCTGTACTCGTACCTTTGCTTTTTTCCTGCCCAGAAGCAAAATCCTAGACCAGTGATGGCTAACCTTTTTGCCATCATGTGCCAAAAGCGGGGGGAGCATGGTGGGGTCACACGCACGTGTGCCCACATCCATAATTCTATGCACCCCACCCCCCTGTGCTCCCCCTGCTTTTGGCATGTGATGGCACAGTTTTTGCTCTCCCCAGGCTCCAGAGCCTTTCTAGGAGCCTGGGGAGGGCAAAAACGGCCTTCCTTACACCCCCCAGAGGCCCTCCAGAAGCTGGAAACAGTGTATTTCCTGAGTTCTGGTGGGCCCAGAAGGCCCAAAAATCAGCTGGCTGGTGCACGCATGCGTCCGGAGCTGAGCTCGCGTGCCCACCAATATGGCTCCACGTGCCACCTGTGGCACCCGTGCCATAGGTTCGCCATCACGGTCCTAGACCAAGAGAGTGGCAAACCACCTCCATATTGCACGGAAATTTTTATTTTCCTCCTCCAACTAAAAGTGCTTTTTTTTAAAGCCGAAACTGACCCATAAAGCCCCATCTCCTACCCATTCATAAAGGTTAAAAAAAAGGGGGGGGGGAATCACAAAAGCCATTTGTGCCTTGAGGATCATCCGGGAACTGAAACAACTTAACCAGCAGATGCGACATTCAGCTCATTAACCTCCTTCTCGAAGAATAAAGAGTTCTGCCTTTCATCAACAGGTTTTCTTCCCTCTCCTGAAAGGACTTTAATGTGCTGAGAGAGAAAAAAAGAATCACTTAGCGAATGTCAAGGATGCTGCTTTCTCGTTGGCTTGTATGGCTGTTATTGTTCCTCTCCCGTGTTCGCCTCATGCGAGAATGGACTCCAGCCCGTTATTTAAATGCAGGGATTGTAATCACCATTCAAGCAGCGGGATTTTGGCGCTTCTGCCTGACTCGGACCTGGCGGGGCAGCTCCAGCGCTGGGTCTCCAGGCCTGAGTGACAAGTCATTAAAAAGTCCTGCTGGATGGAAGAGGCCGTTTTTTCTCTCTCTCAGGCCTAATCAATGGAAGAGTGGGACCTTGGCCATGATCCCCCATCAAAGACAACACCACGTTTAGGCTCTCGGTCCTGGCCCACCAATATTTTGGGGCTTCTTCTCAATCTCGGTAAGGTAAGCTGGAAAGCACCGTGAAGTGGTATATAAGTCCAAGTGCTATTGCCC
>WNWU01000060.1:2768810-2782462 GCA_012654045.1 Ptyas mucosa | reverse complement strand
ACTCCACTCCACTCCACTCCACTCCACTCCACTCCACTCCACTCCACTCCACTCCACTCCATTAAATTCCATTCCACACCACACCATGCCACACCGCACTCTACAATCCACAATCTACACTCCTCTCCATTCCATTCCATTTCTGGTCTTGCTGAGGAGAACCAATTGGCCTTCATGACTCAAAGCAACTGGTCAATGCAAGGTTTACCCCCTCGTCCAGGTCTGTAACGTTAATTGCAAATGCAAGGTTTCCACCCCTGCCGGAGAATTATAGCCTGGCTGCTGAAATGATGGGTTGGGTTCCAGCTATTTCATGAGCCTGTAAATCTCATCTATTCCTTGTAAGTGAAATTTAGGGTCTGTAACAGCAGATAGTTGCATAAATAAGTTGTGCTTATTTGTAAATGTGAATGGTGTTTTTATGGGCTCTGTTTTTTTATTTGAAAGACAATCGAAAATGCTTGCAAGCTCTGCTCACCATTACTGGGGCGAAGGGATTGAGAAAAGAGAAGGAAATATTTTGGGGGATATTGAAAGAGGCAGAATATTATATTTCCCCAAAGGAGAAACATGCTCTTAAAGGCAGAAAGCAGCCCCAGTTTCCTGCATAGTAAAACAGCCTCCAGCAGATGCCTGAAGTCTTTAAAGATCTTAATGTGCCCATTAAGGAAGACTGGGCCAATCTATTCACAAACAAAAGACCTTCAGCTCCAGTGGATGGGATGAAGAATTTGCATCCCTCCCCACCCAATTTCTAAGGACAGGGCATGACCTTTAGGACATAATAGGATTAACCCACCGCCATTAGAATAGCAAAAGGTACCAGGTTGGCTGCGTTGCACAACCCGCTGCAGCATCTCAGAACCCTATAAAAATCCATGTACTCATCCAATCAATTTGTCAGCTGTCCCAGAACTGCATGCTGTGGTTGGTTCTGCTCATCAATAAACAAGAGTCCTTCTTTCCAATCAGCCTCCATTTTATTTCCAGCGTCTTTCTCCCGGCTTGGAACCGGACTGGATTTTTCTTCCAACAATTGGCATCCCCAGGGTGAACGTGGTAGCAAAGTCAAGATACGGGCAAAATTACATGACAAAAGAAAAATCTCCTTTCGTCAGATCCTTTGCCATGAATAAAACAGGACAGCACTTTGATCAGATGGCAGCTGCCATCTTGTTGCTTTTGACCTCTCCTGGAGAGGGCCTGCTTGCTGTTTTTGCCCAACAAAACATGGAAACATGGAGTCAGGGCTGATCTTAAAGGCCATCTAGTCTAACCCTTGTTGAGTGCAGGATCCCCTGGAACTTCTCCAGCAGAAGGTCACATGTCATAGGAGGTTTGTCATGCTCTTGTGGGAAGAAATATTTATTTATTTATTTATTACATGTATTTATATGCCGCCCTTCTCCTGAAGGACTCAGGGTGGCAAACATAAGTTAAGAAATATGTACAATAAAATCCCATTTTAAACCAAATAAATAATTAATAATAAATAATAAAACCCGGAATCAGAGTCAGCCTATTTGCTTGAACAGCCAAGTCTTCAGGTCCCGAGGGAAGGAGCGGAGATCAGGAGCCATCCGGAGCTTGGTAGGTAACTCATTCCAGAGGGTGGGAACAGCCACAGAGAACGCCCTACCCCTGGGCACCGCTAGACGACATTGGCTCACCGTCGGAACCCTGAGGAGAGCGGCCCTATGTGAGAGAACAGGATGGTGAGAGGCAGGCAGGAGAAGATCCTGCAAATATCCCAGACCTAAGTCATGTAGGGCCTTATAGGTGAGAACCAACACCCTGAAGTGGACATGGAGAACCACTGGTAACCAGTGTAGCTCACGCAGGAGAGGTGTTATACGGGAGTAACGAGGGGCTCCCGTAACAACCCATGCAGCTGCATTCTGGATTAGCTGGAGGCTCCGGGTGCATCTCAGGGGCAGGCCCATGTAGAGGGAATTGCAGTAATCCAAGTGGGAAGTAACCAGGGCATGAGTGACTGTGCAAAGGTCATCTTGGTCCAGGAAAGGGCGCAACTGGCACACCAGGCGAACCTGTGCGAAGGCCCCCCTGGTCACGGCTGTTAGATGGTCTTCTAGGGACAGCCGAGCATCCAGGAGGACACCCAAGTTGCGAGCCCTATCAACAGGGGCAAGTTTTTCCCCATCCATCAAAATGGATGGGGCCTCTGAAACCCGAGATGCTGGCATCCACAGCCACTCAGTCTTGGAGGGATTGAGTTTGAGTCTGTTTTTGCCCATCCAGGCCCGTACCGCCTTCAGGCAATGGGACATCACGGAAAGGGCATCTCTGGGGTGGTCTGGGGTAGAGATGTATAATTGGGTTATACACCTTTTTTATTGTTATAAATATCCACCTTGTTCAGTTCCAAGTTGGGAGAAAGACACTGGAAACATGGAGGCTGATTGGAAAGATGGTTTAATGATGAAGCAGAACCACATGGGCAGCCGAAGTCCTGGGCAGCTGACCACATGGAGTGGAAAGTGAGGGGTATTTATACTTTACTTTACTTTAATTATATTTATATACTGCCCTTCTCCCGAAGGACTCAGGGCGCTAATCAGCCATGGTAAAAACAGTATACAAAACAAAAATTAAAAACTTATTAAAATAATTCAATCACTGGCCGAATTTAAAACATCCAACTAAAATCGTTTTAAAACCCCTATCAAAACCCAAGTAAAATCCTTTATCCCGTCAGACCGGCTTGCTGGAATAATAGGGTCTTCAGAGCATGATGGAAGGTGTGGGGGTCGGAGATACTTCGTATGTCTGGGGGCAGTTCACTCCATAGGGCCGGGGCCCCCACAGAGAAGGCATTGTTCCCCCTACATTGTTTGGCCGACAGCACCCTGAGGTGCTGTCCCACCTCTCTGTGGGAGCGTATTGGTCGGTGGGAGGCAATCAATGGCAGAAAGCGGTCCTGTAGATAACCAGGTCCTAAGCCATGGAGTGCTTTAAAGGTGGTAACCAACACCTTGAAACGCACCCGGAAGACCACCGGGAGTCAGTGCAGCTCACACAAGAGGGGTGTTACATGGGAGCGACGAGTCGTCCCCATTATTACTCGCGCAGCTGCATTCTGGACCAGCTGGAGCCTCTGGGTGCTCCTCAAGGGGAGCCCCATGTAGAGAGCATTACAATAGTCCAGACGGGAAGTGACGAGGGCCTTCTCCTGGGGTTTGCACTTGAGCTTCCTGTTCCTGTGCAAGAGCGTGTATTCTATTGGCTGTTGTCAGATTCCTATGGGATCATGTAGGGGGTCATAGCTGGCTCTATAGCAAAAGAGGAAATGCCAATCCTAGGTGTTTGTCTGAGCTACATTTGGTTGAAGTTTGGACTGCTCCGAAAGAGTGTTGGACAATTCCCATTGTGGCTTTGTCCTGTTTTGGATCTTGAGTGAAGGCTAATCCCATCATTCTGCCTTTGTTCAGACTTTGCTGCAGGAAGTTTCAAAATATCCTGCCTTGAATGGATTTCTGCCTGGAGCATTTGCTTTGCCTATGAATAGAGCTATCTAGTCCCCAATAAGCTCTTTATCTCTTAAGTGCTGACATCTGCTGTGGGCTATTAAGGAAAGTGGGGAGTTGCTTTCTGCCTCTAAAAACATGTTTTTCCATTTCTCCCCTTTGGGGAAATATAATATTCTGCCCTTTTTAGTATTCCTCAAAATATTTCATTCTTCTAGGAGGGGGCTAGGTGCCGACTTTCTACACTCTGTTTGCCCTTCTGTGCTCTGGATCTCCTCTGTGGTTTCCACATTAGAGAAAATGTGAAACCCCTCCTCTTCCTGACTTTCACATGTAGTGTTTAGGGGTGGGCTTCAAAAATGTCAGCAACAGGTTCTCTGCCCCGTTGCTGGGTGGGCATGGCTGTTATATATCGACAGGATAGTTTTCCCTCTGGTCCACAGTTTAAGCAGGAAGAATGCTTGAATGTGATTGGCTGGTTTCCCTGACAGCTCCTTATAAAAGGGCTGTCTGTCTGAGAGGATGGCTGCTGGATTGTATATATTTGCTGAATAAAGAGCTGTTATCTGAAGCTTGTCTCCAGTCTCTTCAATCCACCTACCTAACAGTGGCCATGGTGGGCGTGTCTCCTGCACCACGGTGGGGAGGCCATTTTCGCCTTCCCCAGGCTCCGGAGACTTTCCTTGAGCCTCTGGGAGGGCAAAACCCAGAGGTGGGTTCCAATAGGTTCTGACCAGTTCTGGAGAACCAGTAGCAGAAATGTTGAGTAGTTCGGAGAACTGGCAAATACCACCTCTGACTGGCCCTGCCCCCATCTATTCTCTGCTTCCCAAGTCCCAGCTGATCAGGAGGAAATGGGGATTTTGCAGTAACCTTCCCCTGGAGTGGGGAGGGAATGGAGATTTTACAGTATCCTTCCCCTGCCATGCCCACCAAGCCACACCCACAGAACTGGTAGTAAAAAAAATTGAAACCCACCACTGGTGAAAACTGCCTCCCCCAGGCTCTGAAGGCCCTCCGGAGGCCTTCCAGAACTTTCAGGAGGCCCATTTTTTCCCCTCCCTGAGCCTCCACATAGGCCCTGCACTTACCTCACATCCAAAACGGACCGTGTAGAGACTCCTGAGAGGGGCAGGGTGGGATGAGACGGACAGGGCAGGATAGGCAGAGCCAGCCATGGGTGGGATTTGCAGGTTTCTCCAAACCAGCCATAACATTAGCTATGGGTTCTCATGAACCCAGGCAAACCTGTAGCAGCCTGTTGTGGCTCCGACCCCCGAGCCTGTCTTATCGGAGGAAGAAGGCTCCGAAAGGGAAGGAGAGGAGTTGGCCGGGCCTCCCTCTCCAGGACCCTCCTCTCTGGCAATGCCTCAGGTGTCTCCCGAAGGAGAAGAGATGGGCCAGGAGCCAGGTATCCCTGAGCAGTCGCAGTCGGACAGTGACGGAGATAAGTCTTGGCTGGATCCACGCCAGCATCGGAGAGACAAGCGCACGCAACAGAAAAGGAGGTGTGCCAGAGATTAGGCTGCGTCACTGGACCACACCCCACAGGGGATAAAAGGAAGTGTGGTGGCCAGTCAAGCCTTCTGACGAACAAAGCTGAAAGCTTCCACGCAATTCTGCATTGCCGGACTTTTGCTATATGCTTTGCTGGAATTACTTTGTGAACTGGACTTGATTACCCTGTAACTGTTGAAAGTTTACTTTGATGTACCAAGATGGAAAGAACTTCCCTTCGTGAGTAAAAGACTCTTGGCAGGCAGCCACTAGGTTGCTGCCAATTTCCGTTATCAAAAGGGAGTTTCTTGTCGACTGGTTTGGTTTTTAACTCTTGGACGTCTGTTGGTGTGCGTGTGTGGGACGGGGACAGAATACAACCCACCCCTGGTAGCCTTCCTATCTTGCTGTGAAAGGAAGGGGAATAAGCACACTGACGCTCTCAAAACTTGAAAATCGCCATTTTCGTGGCTTTTAGAGGCATGGGGTTTATGAAGAAGACAGCCTGTAGGAACCAACCCTGGTTTGAGTTCCAGATCTGAAAAGGACATGATTTAACGTGCACTTTGAAAAATCAAGGGGAAAGCAATTTGATTTGACCTTCTTGGAGATTTCATTTGTGGGGGTGGGCGGAGAAACCCAATTTGCCCATTGACTATAATGGGAACGCATCAAAATGCCTGCTGTAGCTGCTTCGTTTGGGGGGTCGTAGAATGGGATGAAAATAAGAGGGATGATAAACTCTTTAGAGAATGTTAGCCCTGCCAAGTCTTAATAAGATAGCTGCAAGGGTTTTATTGCCATAAACATTTGAAGCGTTCCCCCTGCACCTCTTTTAAGGCAGAAATGCCAGGCAGGCAGAACAGCCTCCCAATTGCACAACAAAGAGCATCAGTTGTGCTGCATCAGTGTAGCAAGTGGCCTCTTCCAACTTAGAAAATGAGATTTTGCACGAGGAGGTTAAAAGTCCTCCTTCCACTACCAAGAGGTTAATGAGGTGATAAGATTCCTTGAGCCAACTTGCAAAGTCAGAGAGAGCCCAGAGAGTCCTCCCACTTACGACCGTCACAACAGAATACAGCTGTGTGATGGAAATTTGTTTGCTTGAGAACCGGCATATATTTACGATGGTTGCAGAATCCTGGGGTCGTGTGATCGCCATTTGCAACCAGTGGAGTCAATGGGGAGAAGCTAGATTTGTTTAGTGACCGTATGATTCACTTAACAACTGTAATAAGTTACTTAACAACCGTGGACAAAAAAAAATATCAAGTGTGATTCATTTAACATCTACCTTACTTAGCAATCAGTACATAATAAGTAAGGGGACGTGGTGGCTCAGTGGCTAAGACGCTGAGCTTGTCGATCGAAAGGTCGGCAGTTCAGCAGTTCGAATCCCTAATCCCATGTAACGGGGTGAGCTCCCGTGACTTGTCCCAGCTTCTGCCAACCTAGCAGTTTGAAAGCGCGTAAAAAAATGCAAGTAGAAAAATAGGGGCCACCTTTGGTGGGAAGTTAACAGCGTTCTGTGTGCCTTTGCCGTTGAGTCATGCTGGCCACATGACCACGGAGACGTCTTCGGACAGTGCTGGCTCTTCGGCTTTGAAACAGAGATGAGCACCGCCCCCTAGAGCCAGGAACGACTAGCACATATGTGCAAGGGGAACCTTTCCCTTTACTTAGCAATGGAAATTCTGGTGCCAACTGTGGTCATAAGTCAAGGACCACTATAGTAGTGTAATGTTTGAACATGCACATTATTTCTAGTGCTAAAAAGCAGTGAATTAGGGAGGCCTGATTTTCTTTGGTGCCTTAAAATGGAAAACTATTCCATTCAGAAACCTGTCTCTATGGGGTCAGTCAATGGAATTAAACCAGAGTTGAAAGGCACAGAATCAAAGAGTTGGAAGGGACCTTGGAGGTCTTCTAGTTCAGGCAGAAATCCCTATACCATTTTAGCTGTCCAGTCTCTTCTTAAAAACTTCCAGTGTTGGAGCATTCACAACTTCTGGAATCTGGAGGCCAGTTGTTCCACTGATTAATTGTTCTCACTGTCAGGAACTTTCTCCTTAGTTCCAGGTTGCTTCTCTCCTTGATGAGTTTCCATCCGTTGCTTCTTGTCCTGCCTTCAGGTGCTTTGTAGAATAGGCTGACCTTCAAATATTAGAACACTGTTACCATGTCATTCCTAGTCCTCCTTTTCATTAAAAAGGACTAGGGATGACATGATAGCAGTGTTCCAATATCTAAAGTTGTCTATTCCAGGGTCCTTGCGTAGTGCTGTCTTGACTAAAACAGTTCTGACAATGACCATCTAGCTTCTATTTGAAATTTTTTAAGGAAAGCAGAGCTCGCTATTTCATGTGGCATCCCATTCAACCGGCTGACAGCTTGTATAGTTGGGACCTTCGTTCTGATGTCTAACCTCCTTGCTTGTCATTTTAACCTATTGATTTCAGTCCTACCCTGTGGGACAAGAGAATAAGGCCGCATTCTCTCCTGTGTGACCAAGACAACACTCTGGATATTTGAAAATTGCTATCATACCTCCCCTCAATCAAATCTTCTCCAGGATAAAATATACCCAGACCACTTAATCTTTCTAGATAAGGCTTGGTTTCTACGCCATCTTTGTAGCCTCTCTGAACATGCTCCAATTTGTAACTATCCCTTTTGAACTGTAGTCAGGGGTGGGCTTCAAAACCCTAATCTCACCAGGCTCAAGGTTGACTCAGCCTTCCATCCTTTCAAAGGTAGGTGAAATGAGGACCCAGATTGTGGGGGCAATAAGCTGACTTTGTATAAATATACAAAAGTATGAAGGCGATTGCTTAACACACTGTAAGCTGAGTCTCCGGAGAAGGGCGGCATTTAAATCAAATTTTAAAAAAAGAAAAAAAAGGTACAGTATCCTGTTCTATTTTGTTGCTGGGGCTTATATGTCTGAATCCTGGGATTTGGAGGTCACACAAGTGATTCTTTTGAATGCTTTCTGATATTTATTTTATTTATTTATGTATTTATTTGTATCCTGCCTTGATTATTTTTACAAATAACTCAAGGCTGCAAACATACCCAACACGGCATATAAATCAAATAATTTAAAAAAAAATTACTGCTTCCAAGCCAGATCTCCCCATCTGATACTTGTACCATATATTTTTCTACCTTTTGTGATGTGGGAAGCCACCCCCCAATCCCCCCCTCTTAGAAGAATAAAATATTTTGAGGAATGTTTAAAAAAGGTAGAATATTGTATTTCCCTAAATGAGAAATGGAGAAACATATTTTTTAGAGGCAGGAAGCAGGCTCAGTCTTTCTTAATAGCCCCCAGCAGATATTTTGTGCCCATTAAGAAAGATTGGGCCAGCCTATTCAGAAACCTGCCCCAGTCTCTCTGCCCCCAAGCAGAAACTGAGGAGGCCACCAGAGCAGTCTGAAGCCCCTTCATTGCATCACCCCCAGATCAGCCCAAACTTCACCTGCGAGCTCAGATAAACAATAAACCAGAGGTTAACCAGATTAGCTCAGACAAGCACCTAGGATTTGCATGTCCTCTTTTGCCTATAGATCTGACTATGACCCCTACATAACCCTTACATGACCCCCATAGCAATCTGACAACAGCCAATAGAATACATGTTCTTGCACAGAAACAGGAAGCTCAAATACAAAGCCCAAAGAAGGTATATAGCCCCACCCCCCATTCTCAACTCCATTTTGTCAACTGCATCACAACCAGGGGTGGGTTCTAAATTTTTTTACTACCGGTTCTGTTGGCGTGGCTTATTTTGTGGGTGTGGCTTGATGGTCATATGACAATTCTTTAGGATTTAGCAGAGGTACTGGTCTACCAAGCTTTTAACTGCTTGCAGAGCTGTACCGGTCTACCCATTTGTTTTTGGAGGCTCCAGTCTACTCAATTGTTTTTGGAGGCACCGGTCTACCACCACACTGCCTTTTAATAATAATAATAACAACAACAACAACAACAACAACAACTTTATTTCTATACCGCCCTTCTCCCGAAGGACTCAGGGTGGTGTACAGCCTATTAAAAGCACAAGGCAAAACATCAATTAAAATTATTAAAATTATTAAATAATTCGGCTCAGTTTAAGACCCCAAAAAATTTAAAACACCCGATATAAAATTATTACATTGATAGCCCGGCCTGGCGGAACAACAGGGTCTTAAGGGCACAGCGAAATACCCGGAGGTCGGAGATCTTACGCATTTCCGGGGGCAGTTCATTCCACAGGGCTGGGGCTTCCACAGAGAAGGCCCTCCCCCTGGGTGTCACCAGCTGGCATAACGTGGCCGATGGCACCCTGAGGAGACCCTCTCTGTGTGAGCGAACTGGCCGGTGGGAGGCTATTGGTGGCAGAAGTTGGTCCTGAAGGTACCCGAATCCTATGCCATGGAGCGCTTTAAAGGTGGTAACCAACACCTTGAATCGCACCCGGAAGACCACTGGGAGCCAGTGCAGCTCGCGCAGGAGGGGTGTCACGTGGGCACAACATGTTGCACCCATAACCACCCATGTGGCCTCATTCTGGACCAGTTGGAGCCTCTGAGTGCTCTTCAAGGGGAGCCCCATGTAGAGAGCATTGCAATAGTCCAGCCGGAAGGTGACAAGGGCGTGAGTGACCATGCGCAAGGCGTCCCGATCCAGAAAGGGCTGCAACTGGCGAATCAGGCGAACCTGATAAAAGGCCCCCCTGGCCACGGCCATCATATGGTCTTCTAAAGACAGCCGTGCATCCAGGAGGACACCCAGATTGCGAGCCCTCTCTGTGGGGGGCACCCTCAATAGTCAGCGATGGCACCAGCTGACTATATCGGGACGCCGGGAGCCACAGCCACTCGGTCTTGGAGGGGTTGAGTCTGAGCCTGTTTCTCCCCATCCAGACCTGCACGGCCTCCAGGCAGCGAGACATCACATCAAGGGCATCGTTGGGGTGGTCTGGGGTGGAAATGTACAGCTGAGTGTCATCAGTGTACAGATGACATTTCACCCCAAAACCACGGATGATTTCACCCAGCGGCTTCACATAAATGGTGAACAGTAGGGGCGAGAGGACCGACCCTTGCGGCACTCCCCATGCGAGGCGCCTCAAGGTCGACCTCTGCCCCCCTGCCAACACAAACTGTGAGCGGTCAGAGAGGAAGGAGGAGAACCACCGTAAAACGGTGCCCCCTATTCCTAGCCCCCTCAACCGCTGCAGCATGATACCATGGTCGATGGTATCAAAAGCCACTGAGAGATCTAATAGGACTAGGACAGAGGAACAACCCCTGTCCCGAGCCCTCCAGAGATCATCCACCAATGCCGTTTCAGTGCTGTACCCCTGCCTGAAGCCCGACTGGTACGGGTCCAAATAGATAGCTTCATCCAGTGCCGGGGAAGCTGTCGTGCCACCACGCTCTCGACAACCTTCGCCACAAAACGAAGGTTGGAGACCGAACAATAGTTAGCTAATTCAGCCGGGTTCAGGGACAGCTTCTTGAGGAGGGGCCTCACCACCGCCTCTTTCAAGGTGGCAGGGAAGGCACCCTCACTCAGAGGGCACTCTCACTTTCAACACTGATCAGCTGTAGGGCAGCCCTTTGAAGCCCCATCGCAAGAGTTTAAACAGTTTTTTTCCTTCTAGCCAATCAGCTGGGACTCGGGAGGCAGCAATAGATTGGGGGTGGGGCCAAATAAAAGGTAAGAATAACACAGGGGCACGGGGGTGGGGGGAGGGGGGGCGGGAGGGCCCAGCTCCCGAACAAAGAGAACCAGTTCAGTGACATCATATCGTCACTGCTACCGGCTCGGCCCAACCGGGCCGAACCGGGAGGAACCCACCACTGACCACAACCACAAACCCAGGTGGTTCTGCTTCATCATTAAACCATCTTTCCAATCAGCCTCCATGTATTCAGTATCTTTCTCCCAGCTCGGAACTGAACCCGATGGATATGCCTTCCGACAGTTACGAAATCTTGCAAATTTTGATTGTGCTTCTTTTCCCCTCCCTCTTATGTGCCTGTCATTGAGGGAGGAGTCACCCCAAATGTTGTCTCGGTACTTTGTGGGCCCTTAACAAAAAGAGTTTCTTCCAGCACCTTCTGAAACTGCAACCTCAGAAGGTTGAAGTCCGGATAGATATGGTCCATAATTTTCCAGGGCCCACCCCGAGCTCCATTTTCGCTGGCCGAGACACCGCGGGTCAGTTCTTTGCTGTTTCCAGGGCAGCTTCATGGGCCAGTTCTAAGCACCCCGCAACCTGGAACCAGCCTCCGGGCCTTGAGTTTGACACCCCTGATCTTGACTGTTTTGACCAAATCCTGCAGACACCCCAGCTCAGGTCATGGGCTTTGGGTAGGAAACTCCACAATGGCCTTCCCAGATGTGCTGGGTCTGTAATTCTCCAAACCGCACAATTCCAGGATGTTAAATGGAAAGAAGCCTGTTCTACACAATCCTCACGCTTGTATTTTGGGTTCGGCTTCTCACCTTTCTGCAGGCTCTTACTGGAGGGCTTTTTTTCCCCCCTCTGCCCCGAGAGGACGCTCGCCAAGCCACAGTGACACCTGCTAGAGAATCGACAGAGTCTAATTTCCATGGTTCACAGCTTGTGAAGAGTGAGATTTTAACACCATTAGCAGAAACATCTTAGCACCACATGTTCTGTGGCTGTGTATTGCCTGGGAGACCTAACACTTCCACTGCTAAGGCACTTTAAAATTAGCGATGGTGTGAACCTCTCGGCACTTGTGCGGGTGGGGGCGGGGAGGTGAAAGCTTGCACAATTTCCCCAGTTCCTTAAACTGCATTCACTGCCGAGCGGGTAACCTGCACCCCAAGGTAGCACGTATCCCCTAAGCCTCCTCCGTGCACTCCCCAGAACGTCTCTGATCATGATTCCTGGAAACAGATAGGCCAGTTTGAGGAGGGGAATAGTACACGGAATGATGGTGCAAATCCTAAAATAGGCACATCGCAGTTCCAAAATAAAGCCCTGTCCGCCTCTGTCGTGTAGCTCCAGCCATGTTCATCATACACCCCCTCCCCTCCAAAAATATCAAGCACAGCCAGTTGCCATCGACTTCGATTTGGGGCTCTCCCCCCTTCACCAGATTTGCAATTTAAACAACAAATAGATCTTTCACAGGTAAAGGAAAATTTCCACTCCGCTGTGCTCTAAACCACAATGTCTATCTACTTCCCCCTCCTTTTCCCCTCTCAGAGTTCGTGGCAGCCAGTGGTGGGATTCAGCTGGTTCAGGCCGGTTCTAGAAAACCAGTTGTTAAATTGCTGGCTGGCCCTGCCCCTCCCCTTCCACACGGCCCGTTTTTGCTCCCAGGAGGTGGCAGGGAGGCCTACTGGGTCCAAAATGGGGCACTGGGGGGGGGGAGCTTGGCTGTCCCCTGTGGCCCATTTTTGCTCCTGGGGGGGATGCAGGAGGTCGACTGCTGCCTGTCATACCCCCTTGCCATGCCCACCATGGCCACGGCCATCCCAGCCGCTCATTAGGGCAGAGAACCAGTTGTTAAATTATTAAATTAATTATTAAATTAATTATTGAACTAATTATTACATTAATTATTACATTAATTATTACATTAAATTAAGAGGAAACATGTCAGCAGTTTGGGAAGTGGTGTCAAGCTGGCCATGCCCACCCAGCTGGCCACGCCCAGTGAAGGTGTCAAGCCCACCCAGTTGGCCATGCCTGCCTGGCCCCCCCTGAAGTCAACCACAGCCCTGATGCGGTTCTCAATGAGATTGAGTTTGACACCCCTGACATACCGTAGTTTTTGGAGTATAAGACGCTCCAGACTATAAGACACACCTACCTTTTTTGGTGAGGAAAACAAGAAAAAAAAACCTGCCTCCCAGCAATTTTGCCTTGTTGCAGCAAACAACCAACAGACTGCTTTATTTTCATTTTTGTGTTCAGCATAGCTTGATTAGCACAAGGAGAAAAAAAATCTGCTCCCAGCAATTTACCTCCTTGCAGCAAGCAGCAACAATAGGCAATGGCAATCCCTGCAGCCCGAAACAGCTGAAAGTCAGGAGGCCGATGCAACGGACAACCAACTTGTGCTAATTAGGCTGTGCCGAAGCTGAAATGTGCTGTTAGAAGAAATTTTGCTTCCTGCAAAGAGGTAAATTGCTGGGAGGCAGAGGCCAAAGGGTGGGGGTCAGTGGGCAGGCGGGGCTACATTAGGTGTATAAGACACACTTAAATTTTCACCCCCTTTTAGGGGGAGAAAAGGTGCATGTTATACTCCGAAAAATATGGTAGATCCTCATATAGGGCAGAATTTCCCTCTGCCCCAAACCGTGATTGCTTTCCCAAGACCCAGGAGGGAAGTTGTGGAGCAGATGTCCCTATGGAGTTCCAAGAATGGGGATTGCCATGTCCATCTACTCATCTCTGCAAAAAAAAAATAATTTGAGCCCCTCTTCTTTGTGGCAGCCCCTCAAATGCTGGGATACTGCTATCATTTTTTTTTAAATTTGATTTATATGCCGCTCTTCTTTAACTATGATATTGTATATTTATGTTTTAATTTTGGCTGTACACTGCCCTGAGTCCTTCGGGAGGAGGGCGGTATATAAATAAAATTATTATTATTATTATTATTATTATTATTATTATTATTATTATTATTATT
>WNWU01000060.1:2691511-2713035 GCA_012654045.1 Ptyas mucosa | reverse complement strand
GAGGAGGGGAAGGAGAGGAGGGGAAGGCGAGGAGGGGAAGGAGAGGAAAGGAGAGGAGGAGAAGGCAAGGAGGGGAAGGAGAGGAGGGGAAGGCGAGGAGGGGAAGGCGAGGAGGGGAAGGCGAGGAGGGGAAGGAGAGGAGAGGAGGGGAAGGAGAGGAGGGGAAGGAGAGGAGGGGAAGGCGAGGAGGGGAAGGCGAGGAGGAAAGAAGAAAGTAGAAGAGGATAGAAGAAGGGAGGGAAGGGAAAGAGTGGGGAGGATTATTGTAAACTAAAGGAGATGGAATGGTAGAAGGGCAACCCCGAAGATACTTAAATTGTTTAACCTACTAATATGAAAGTCAAAAGAGAATATGTATGATCAGCAATAGATAAGAGACTGTACATTTAAGACATGTTTATGAGAAATAAAAATGAAAAACTTTTTCAAAGAAAAAAAGAAAAGAAAGAAACTGAGTTTGACACCCCTGTCCTTGAGGTGCCTACTGTTTGTGCTCGCTCTCCTTGGCCAGGTTGCTCCTAGTGTGTGCAGCAATGGTGGGTTGCCCCCGGTTCAGACCGGTTCGCAAGAACCGCTAGTAAAACCGGAGGGAGACCCCGCCCACCACCCTGGATGTCATCATCGGTGATCTGCGCATGCGCAGAAGCTTTTGTGTATGCGCAGAAGCAAGATACGCACGTGATCCCGTTGCAAACCTGTAGTAAAGGTAAGTCGACCCCACCCCTGGTGTGCAGGAGGCCGGTCCAAGGTGCTCCAGGCTGTTTCCAGGGTGCCTCTGCGGGCCAGATCTAAGGTTGGTATTTACTTACCTTCGCTACCGGTTCACAAATGTGAGTGCACACACCACCTCTGCACATGCGCAGAGCGTCAAAAATGGGACGTGATGACATCTGGGCGACATTATTCTTAGTTATGAAACATTGATCTAGGCCAGTGATGGCTAACCTTTTTGCCATCGCGTGCCAAAAGCGGGGGAAGCGCAGTGGGATCACACGCACGAGTGCCCACATCCATAATTCTATGCACCCTGCCCCCCCGTGCTCCCCCCATTTTTGGCACATGATGGGACGGTGGGACTGGTAGGCCCGTGTTTTACTCTCCCCAGGCTCCAGAGCCTTTCTAGGAGCCTGGAGAGGGCAAAAATGGCCTCCCCCCCCCCAGAGGTCCTCCGGAGGCCAGAAACAGTGTGTTTCCTGACTTCTGATGGGCCCAGAAGGCCCAAAAATCAGCTGGCCGGTGCATGCATGTGTGCCGGAGCTGAGCTCGCGTGCCCACCGATATGGCTCCACATGCCACCTGTGGCATCCGTGCCATAGCTTCGCCATCACGGGTCTAGGCAATTTCTCTGCCATCCCATTTGGTGGAACCTGTCAAAAGGCCATGGCAATGGAATGTGTGAATTAATTTTGGGAAAGGAGAGAAGAGATCATGCTGTAAGGGAACAATTCCGAAAGACAGGCAGGATTCCCCAGACATTTAACCATCAGAAAAAAGGGTCTTAGGAAGGATCCACCTTAACTGACCAAGGATTTAAAAGTAGCAGCTGGACGCTTTCAAGAAGAGACTGGACTGCCATCTGTCAAAAATGGTGTAGGATCTGCTTGGGCAGGGGGTTGGACTAGATGACCTACAAGGTCCCTTCCAACTCTCTTAATCTGTATCTGTACCTTAAAATAGCCTTACAAAAAATGTAGACTTAGTTCCCCTCATTCCATTTCCTTTCTGGTTTATCTGAGAAGATTGATAGCCTTCTATGATCTTGTATTGTAAGGCACACCAGATGTCCTAGGGCAGTGATGGCTAACCTTTTTGCCATCATGTGCCAAAAGCGGGGGGAGCGCAGGGGGGTTGTGTGCACGCGTGCCCACACCCATAATTCAACGCGCCCCGCCCCCGTGCATGTGTGTGCGACCCCCCCGCGCTCCCCCCGCCATTGGCACACGACGGCATGGTGGGACCAGAAGGCCCATTTTTTCGCCCTTCCCAGGCTCCAGAGCCTTTCTAGGAACCTGGGGAGGGTGAAAACAGCCTTCCCCAGCCATCCCCAGAGACCCTCCTGAGAATGGAAATGGCCCATTTCCCAACTTCCAGTGGGACCGGAAGACCCATTTTTCACTCTCCTCAGACTCCAGAGGCTTTCTAGGAGCCTAGGGAGGGCAAAAATGGCATTCCCCACCTCCCCAGAGGCCAGAAACAGCCCGTTTCCCAATGTCCGGTGGGCCCAGAAGGCCGGAAAATCAGGTGGCCGGCACACGCATGCGTGCTGGAGCTGAGCCAAGGCAACGGCTCGCATGCCGGAAGATATGGCTTTGCGTGCCACCTGTGGCACGCATGCCGTAGGTTCGCCATCGCGGTCCTAGGGGTATCATGGGAAGTCAAAAAAGTCAAGATGGCAGCCATGACCAGGCAATCAAAGCTCACCCCTCAGAGAAAGTGGGTACTGTAAAATGTCTGCAATATTTTTTTTTTCTTGACAATTCCATTTCTACTATGGATAATTCCATAGTGTTATAATTCCATAATGCATTATTTTCTAAATATTCCAAATTGATAGCTGAATCATTTACTGTGATCTCAAGCTGGCTGATTCATAAATCCTCCCCACCCCCCGCTGCTTTTATCTTTCCAACCAGCTCTTCCCAATTGCTTACAGATGGATTCAGGAACGCTGATCCCTTCATGTCTTCTTCAGTTTTCTAGAAAATAAAAACATCCAGCAAGACCACTGAGGAATTGGGAGGAGCGGGTGGGCTCGCATTCTTGGCAGAGTTGGGTTTCCAACAGATGGACTGATAATTGAATCCTCTCATTTTTTTTCTGTCTCTCCTCCTTGAAAGTCCTGTAATCTGGTCAAGCGTGGCCCTGCCAGGATTTCTGCCTGCTTGGTGAACAAGGCATTTCTCACAATAAAATCTTTGCTTTGTTCTTACTGAAATGCTCTCCGTTGGGTCCCCATACCAAGTTTCTGGATCTCAGTACACCTGTGTGTTTCTTCCACGTTCTCCTGCCGTTAAGTATTAAGTTTAAAACAGGGTCTTGTTTGTAAAGATCTGTAAAGGGGCCTTCCGAACTCTTTTTTTTTGTTTGTTCGTTTGCTGGCATCCCGCCTTTATTATATTTACAAAGATCTCTCATCTTGTGAAGAAACTTTCCTAGCAGGAAAACAAGGTCTTTCAACAGAAAGGAATAAATCACCCATGCCTGCAGCTCCATCACCCTCCTGCTCTATGTTTATCGTCTCTTGCAAAACCATGTCTGTCTGTATTATTAGTTCTCATATGGAAGATATTTGAATGGACATGTCAGCAGGCTCAAAGATCAGGGGTGAAATGCTACTGGTTTGCACCGGTTCGGGTGAACCGGTAGCAGCAGCGGCAGCGGGTGGTTCAGAGAACTGGTAGCGGCAGCAGCGGGTGGTTCAGAGAACCGTTAGTGGCGGCGGATGGTTCAGAGAACTGGTAGCAGTAGTGGCGGGTGGTACAGAGAACTGGTAGCAGCAGCAGTGTGAGGCTCCGCCCACCCGCCCGGATGTCATTACTTCCTGGTTTTAACCAGGAAGTAACCTGTTTTTTACCCCCTGTGCATGCACAGACGGCTTTGCGCATGCACTGAGGGTCGAAAATCACACATGGTGCACACGCGCGCACACTTCCGAACCAGTAGGGAAGGTAAGTAGATTTCACCCCTGTCAAAGATGTTGTGGTTCCTTTTCTTGCATCCTGCATGTGTGTCCTAGGAAAGTAGCACATCTCAACAGGATCTGTCCAGAAGCCCTAGAGAAGAGCTTTGTTTCATAAGCTTGACCATTCTGCCACATTTCTCCACCTCTCTGACCCTCTGGTTGGCTTTCTTCTATCTTCTGAGAAGCTCCTTGGTGCTGTTGTTCCTTCTGAGCGCTCCTTGTGTCCAGTTCATGAACTTCCTAACTTTCTTGATAAAGTCAGGGGGGTTCAACAGGTTCGGTTCTAGTTCTTTGTCTCTCTCTTCCAGGAAAGTGACCAACTGGCACGTGTAGAACGTCTAGTATTTGTTGTCTTCAGGGAGGCAAATGGACATGGTACACTCTGCCCCATTCACAGGAGCTGTTCTGTCTATGAAAACAATTAAAAAGAAATGCTTCCCCCATGCCCTCCCTGTCATGCCCCCACCGGAGCCTGAATCTAAGGAGGAGGATGAGCCAGAGCTGGAGCCGATGGAGATCAAGGGGGCGGTTTTGTTGGCTTCAGAGGAATGTGGGGAGGAGCAGGCCGAGGCAGCACAGGGCCCCTCAGGATTGGGACAGCTTGTTAGCAGGGAGGAATGGGGGCAGATGACCAAGAGAGAGCAAGCAGTGGACATGAGGAATGATGGAGCTCAGGCAATGAGCAACGACCATCCCCTCCTGATCCCCGAGCATGGAGAGAGGAGAGAAGACGAGAACAGCATAGGCTGACCTGACGACTTGGGAAGAGAGTGCCCTGCCCCTCTTTACAAGGCACACCTGGGGACTAAGATTTAAGGAGACACTATGGAGAGGGGCATTTGTCGGGAACAAATGCTGAATTGGTAGAGTTGGGTGTGCCGGTGTAAACATTTGGAATTTGCAGGACTGCTTGCTTCTTCCGGACTTCATGGACTCAGTACCTTGTTCCCTACTTTGTGCACTGATAGTTTGTCTCTTGGTTCATGGACTCATTTCCCTGTTCCCTTGTTTTGCTGGACTGGGCATAATCAGAGGTTGCCATGTGTGTTCGTACGCACGCATGCGCGCTTTGCTCTGTGACTTGCCAAGAACGTGGGAGCGTTCGCGGTGGGGGGGTGGGGAATTTGGAGCATTAAAAGGCAGTTTGAACTCTCCGCTGGCTGTGTGACCTTCGTGCCTCATCCCGGGTCATCACACTCCCCACCAAACTCTCGTTCACTCACCCTGGTCCTTCACTCAGTGAGTTGGCTGCCTAAGGAACCAGCTTCCTGATATGCGTCCTGAAGCTGTCTCAACTAGGCCACAGGGAAGTAAAATTGCACTCACAGACAATGGACTAGCAGCAATAATCAATCAGCTTTCTCTCTCCCTCCTCGGTTCTTTGTTATCTCCTCTTCCTGCTCCTCTGTTCACGTTTAAATCCCGGCTGCAGCGTTTAAATCTATAAGCTTAGAAGAGGTGTGTGTGTGAATGTGTGCCTCTGGGTTATCTATAATAAAAAGATGTGTGTGTCTCCTAGGAAATCACCTTGAGAAGCCACTATTATCATTATTTCTGTAAATAACCTTGATAATGGAAGTTTGAATGGCACACACTGGTTTTTTTTCTTCTCCCAGATACTTGGCTGAGACGTCTTCCTTCTAATGCTGTTTCTTGAAGTGTTTGCCAGAAATTCAACTACGCGGGGCGGGGGGGGGGAGAGAGAGAGAGGAGTTTATTTTATAGAAGGAGTTCTATCTGTTCTGTAAACATTGCCTACACACTGTAAACAAATGGTAAACACTCCACATCTTGGTTTCCAAAAAAATCCAGGGATGGTTGAACGAACGCTGGTCCTCTCAAGAATGTCTTATTTGCTATTTGTCTCTGTAATGGAAATGGGGAGAGGGGAGGGAGGGGCGGTTCTGAGGGTATCAGCTGCACTTCTGAAAGAGCTGTGTGTTTAACAATGTGCTGAAGTCTGTTTGGTAATTTTTCAGAAGTTTTCCCCACCTGCAAAAAATAAATAAATAAAACGCTTCTCTTTGTTTACTGTTTCCTCAAGGTGAGAATTGGCCTGCTGTTTCTTGGGAAGCCTCTTTACATCCACCAACAGCCAGCCCCCTCCCATCCCTCACCCCACCCCATCCCCCCCCCCACACCTGTCTATACTTATTTGTTTCTTTATGTCAGGGGTGTCAAACTCGATTTCATTGAGGGCCGCGCATCACGGTTGGGTTTGATCTCCAGGGGCCGGGGTGGGGGGGGCTGCTGGGGGTTCGCAGGGTTTCGGGAGAACTTCTAGCTAAGATTCTGTGCAGTTCAGAGAACCCCCCAAATCCCACTCCTGGCTGGCCCCGCCCACCTGCCCTGCCCCTCCCAGGAGTCCCCACGCGGCTCGTTTTGGATGAAGGTAAGTGCAGGACATGCGCAGAGGCTCAGGAAGGGCGAAAAACAGGCCTGGGCCCATTTTCAGCCTTCAGAGGGCCGCCAGAGCCTCAGAGGCCATTTTTGCCCTCCCAGAGGCTCAAAGAAAGCCTCCGGAGCCCAGGGGGGGCAAAAACACCTCCCCACCATCGTACAGGAGGCCAACTAGCCACACCCACCATGGCCACACCCATCCAGCAACCGGGCAGAAAACCCCTTGCTAAAATTTTTGAAGCCCACCCTTGTTCGGGGGATGGGCGTGGCCAGGGTCAGTGTGGCCAACTCGAAGTCACTCATGTTGGGGACACCTGTGGTGCCTCGAGCGCTCTGCCAGCGGAAACGGCCTCCTGAGCTCCATTTTCGGCTGTGACAGCCTCCTGCAACCATCTGACAGTGAAAACTGAGCTCAGGAGGGCCGCTCCGTTTTTGCTAGCCAGAGGCACCATGGGCCAGTCCTTTGCTGTTTCCAGGGCGGCCCTATGGGCCAGATCTAAGCACCCTGTGGGTCGGGGTTTGACACCCCTGTTTTATGTATGTATTTATTTTTATTAAACAGTTTTGTAAGCCCCCTCCCCCAACTGACACACAGGGAACTCTGGGCAGCTTACAAGGGTTTGGGGTTTTTTTAAGCCCAGTGGTGAAATCTAAATTTCTTTCCTACTGGTTCTGTGGGCGTGGCTTGGGGCATGGCTTGGTGGGGTCATGTGACTGGGTGGGCATGGCTATGTAACCATGTGACTCGGGGATCAAAAGACAGAAACTCACTAACAACGTCCTGCTGGAGCAGGGTTGGACTAGATAAGCTCCAGGTCCCTTCCAGCCCTGGATTATCCTCTGAAGCTGCGTCTAGTGCCAGGTTCGTAGTCCTTCCTTCCTCTCCTTTTTCTTTTCCTCCCTCCCTCCCTCCCTCCCTCCCTCCCTCTTTTTTTTTCTTTTTTTCTTTCTTTTTTTCTTTCTTTCTTTCTTTCTTTCTTTCTCTTTCTTTCTTTCAAAAACAGACCCCCCAACCCCCTGTTTTTTACCTACACTCCCCGTTTTTTGCTGAGAGCAAAAACGGACCCTCCCACCCCACCCCCGTAAAAAAAAGTTTCCGATGATCGCACAGCACATCTGTGACTATCGGAGCCTTCTAAAAGCATTTTTTACTATCTTGTTGTGGCTCCGACCCCCGAGCCCCTCTTATCGGAGGAAGAAGGCTCCGAACATGAAGGAGAGGAGTTGGCCAGGCTTCCCTCTCCAGGACCCTCCTCTCTGGCAATGCCTCAGGTGTCTGCTGAAGGAGAAGAGATTGTCCAGGAGCCAGGTGTCTCCGATCAGTTGGATAGCGACGACGGAGATAAGTTGTGGCTGGATCCATGCCAGCATCAGCAAGACAAACGTACGCAGCAGAAGAGGAGGCATGCCAGAGATCAAGCTGAGTCACTGGACCACACCCCACAGGCTATATAAGGGAGTGTGGTGGCCAGTCAGACTCTGTGATGGACAAAGCTGAAACTTCTGGCAAGTCACTTTGCACCTCTGGAAAACAATGCCTAATCTGCTGTGGATTTAATTTATGAACTGGACTGTTTAAACTGTGTGTATTTTGTTTGTGTTATCTGGTGGAGGAACAACCCCTCCTTCTTGGAGTAAAGTTCTTGGCAGGCAGCTACGGAGTTGCTGCCAAGTTTCTGATAACTGACATTGGGTGTTTGAAAAGTTATTTAACCCCTGGCTGGCTGTTTGGGTGTGTGTGTGTGAGACGGGGACAGAACATCTCTATTCGCCTGAGCCGGTAGTAAAAAATGCCTAAAAAGTAAAAAAAAAAGTTCTGACAATCGCGGGTTGCTCAGCTGATCGTTGGAACTTTTAAAAAACATTTTGTACTACCTGTTCGGGCGAACTGGACCGAAACGGTAGCATTTCAGCCCTGCCCTAGCCCCACCCTTCAAGGCAGCAACAATGCAATCAGATCAGCCACTTGATCAGTTCCATTTCCCCCCCAGGCTACAAAATAGTCCGTTGGCTGGGAAAATATCTATGATGATCTCCGCAAGCAGCTTCAGGGCTAAACATGATTTGTCTATCCAGATATGGTGCCTTCGTTTTTACTTTACTGTGTCAGGTTCCAACGTTGTCTTAAATAAATCACATTTTCCAAACAAATAGTCTTTGATGAAATCTTTCATTTATCAAGAACAAACATGTCTGGTCCCGACTCCATCGGTGCCAGTACTGACCTGCTAACCCCCAAACCCTTCCCTTTCCATCCCTCAATTCTCAGCTCTCATTGGCCATCTTCCAAGTCACTCTCACTGGAATGTCCCCCTCCCATCCCATCTCCTAGGTGACATTATCTGCCAGTTAAGTAAATAGGTGAAAAGTCAAACTGCTTCTTCTCTCTCCTTTTCTTTTTTTTCTTCATGTCAGCACTGGGACGAATGAAACTTGGGGTGCTGACATACTGCATGACCTGACTGACCTTTAAACGGATAACACTGCACTCTAAACTGTAAACTAGAATTTTAGAACATAAAATAAGAAGGTTGGAGTGAACATAGAATGAAGAAGGAACCGAGAAGGAACACAGAATAACAGAATCTGAATCGAGCTGGAAGGGACCTTGGAGGTCTTCTAGTCCAGCCCCCTGCTCAAGCAGGAGACCCTGTACCATTTCAGACAAGTGACGGTCCAGTCTCTTCTTTAAAACCTCCAATGATGAAGCACCCACAACATCTGAAGGCAACTTCTGTTCCACTGGTTAATTGTCCTGGCTGTTAGGAAGTTTCTCCTTCATTCTAGATCATTTCTTTCCTTCATTTCCCTCCTTGATTACAATGAACCGATAATGAACATTGAATAACAGGTCCCAAGTAGTGGTGGGATTCAAAAAAATTGACTACCGGTTCATGTGGCTTGGTGGGTGTGGCTTCTTGGGCGTGGCGGGGAAGGTTACTGCAAAATCCCTATTTCCTCCCGATCAGCTGGGACTCGGGAGGCAGAGAATAGATGGGGATGGGGCCAATCAGAGGTGGTATTCTCAGCTCCTTATCCCACACAGCACGGAAACAGCAAGAGAACACAGCTGGACACATCAGTGAGGTTGAATGCTGGTTTAATGCTTTCATCAGATGTGAGACAATGCCGAGCAACAAAACCTTTCAAAGTTGGCGCTGCGAGCACCCACCTCGTAGCGCTTTTTATCCTGTTGCCCCACCCCACTTGAGTTGATCGGACGGCTGCCCGTCAACTGTGGCGGTTCCTTCCAGGGCTCCACCCCCTGATTGCTCGTTGTCCTCATCCCGGGAGTACGGCGGCCTCATGGCTTCCTTCAGCGTAGACCTACTCCCGACGCCCCACCACTTAGACCCGTGTCGCCTACACCCAGTGCCACCTCCACCAATTTTGAGTCTCGTCACATCCCCCGGGGTGTCCTTGTGCTTTGTATCCGTCACCGCTCCTCCTTCCCGTCCCATCCGTTTTGAGCACGCCGGGCTCGACAGGTATTTATTCTCGGAATGACTCAAAATTTCTGCTATCGGTTCTCCAGAACCGGTGAGAACCTGCTGAAATCCACCTCTGGTCCCAAGGTGCTTTTTCAAGGGGCAACTGGACTTTTTGGTTTTTCTTTGAAGACATTTCTCTTCTCATCCAGGAAGCTTCTCCAGCTCTGAAAGTCCAGTTGCCTCTTGAAAAAGCACTTTAGGACAACCATGACCTGGTTGACTGAAAATCTCCATAGACATGGAATAATAGGCTTGGAATACTGCTCATTCCAAGGGGGGGTTCAAAAATTTAAGATGATGGCCAACCCAGCCTTGGATAGTACAGTGGTCTAAAGCCCTGTTATTAACATCAGCTGCCTGCAATTATTGCAGGTTCGAATCTCACCAAGGCTCAAGGTTGACTCAGGCTTCCATCCTTTCTAAGGTAGGTAAATTGAGGACCCAATTGTGGGGGCAATAAGCTGACTTTGTATAAATATACAAAAGTATGAAGGCTATTGCTTAGCACATTGTAAGCCGCCCTGAGTCTCTGGAGAAGGGCGGCATATAAATCAAAAGAAAAAAAATTTAAAAAAAACCCCATGAGACTGAAGCCCCCACCTTGGTTATGTGCAATACAGGGGTGAAATGTAAAATTTGTTACTACCAGTTCTTTGGGCGTGGCTTGGTGGTGGGGGGTTAATGTGATTGGGTGGGCGTGGCCAAGTTTTTTTTAACTTTTCAAAGCATTTTTTCTAATGCTTTGAAAAGCCTCTGCCGATCAGGCAACTCAGCTGGGATCGTCAGAGACTTTTCAAAGCATTTTTTTACCACCTCTTTGTTCTGTCCCCATCCCACACATGCACACCAGCAGTCGTCCAAGAGTTAAAACACACCCACAGACAAGAATTTCCTTTGATAACGGAATTGGCGGCAACCTAGTGGCTGCCTGCCAAAAGTCTTTACTTACGAAGGGAGGTTTTCACTCCTCTTTCGTAACATCAAAATAAGTCCACAACAGTTACAGAGTAATCAAGTCCAATCCAAGAATCAATTCCAGCAGAGCATATAGCAAGGGTTCGGCAATGCAGAATGGCGTGGTAGCTTTCAGCTTTGTTCGTCACAAGGCTTGACTGGCCACCACACCCTCTTTTATACCCTGTGGGGTGTGGTCCAGTGACTCAGCTTAATCCCTGGCCCACCTCCTCCTTTGTTGCGTGTGCTTATCTCTGCGCCGCTGTCGGGGGTCCAGCCAAGACTCATCCCTGTCACTGTCCAGCTGCGGCTGCTCGGAAGTGCCTGGCTCCTGGCCTATCTGTTGGCCTTCGGAGGACACCGGAGGCATTGCCAGAGAGGAGGGTCCTGGAGAAGGACGCCTTGCCAACTCCTCTTCTTCCCTTTCGGAGTCTTCTCCCTCCGATAAGACAGGTTCGGCGGCCAGAGCCACAACACTCTTCAGCCAAGAGGTTGCAGAAAAAAATACTTTGAAAAGCCTCTGAAGATCCCAGCTGAGCTGTGTGATCATCAGAGGCTTTTTTTTTTTTACTTTTTAAAAGCATTTTAAAAGTTGTAGAAAAAAATGCTTTTAAAAGTTAAAAAAAAAAGCCTCTGATGATCGTGCGGCCCAGCTGGGCATGGGGTGGGGGCAGGGATTTTTGCTACCGGTTCTCGGGCAATCTGGTCCGAACCGGGAGCATTTCACCCCTGATGCAATACATGTGAAAAGGGTGGGGTTTTAAGGGCATGGGTGGGGTTTTAAGGGCATGGGTGGGGCTGCCTCTTGATTATTTTGAGCCCCACCCTCTCTTCAGACACCCTTGCAAGGTCTCTTTGGATGACCTTGGTTTGCTTGACTGCCGAGTGACTTCAAGACAGGGCTCTTCCCCTCTGCTTAACAACTAATTCCCACAACACTGTTAAATAATTTACTAAGACTGTATTACTATTATTCTTCTCTCCTTTCCTAGCATCTATCTCTTCCCACATGACTATAACCGTGTTGCTTGTCTCTTTCAACCTATATTGTTTTTATTTGTTTCCTAGTACAATTTGATAGCTTATTAGTAACCTTGACTATCACTAAGTGTTGTATCTTTTTATTCTTGATGAATGTATTTTATTCTCCTTATGTACACTGAGAGCATACGCACCTAAGACAAATTCCTTGTGTGTCCAATCACACTTGGCCAATAAAGAATTCCATTCCATTCCATTCCATTCCATTCCATTCCATTCCATTCTATTTCCTGCCCTGTTTGATACAGAACGTTACAGAGGGATGCAGAACCATCATACACCATTCCAACAGCTATCAAACCGAGTATCCTTTTTTATAAATAGTTTGTCATGTGCAATGTGTAATGACAGGTGAAAAAAGTACATATACCATTTTTCAGAAGGTTGGCCAAATAAACCTTCAGAGGTGAGAAATCCACCCTCATTAGAGAAGCAGCAGATCCAGTCTCCAGGAACCGATGTGGAAGAGCAAAGTCTTTGCAGTCAGGCAAAGAATGTAAAGAGGCTCTTTTTGATGTGCTTGTCTCTGACAGCTTTACCCAACCTGATGCCCTCCAGATGTGTATACCTCAAAGGGCCACAGCCTAGAACGTCTGGAAAGCTAACACATCTGTTTTATTGGGTTGCAGGAATTCTGAGTTTGGTTTTTCAATTAAGGTAAAGGTTCCCCTCGCACATATGTGCTAGTCGTTCCCGACTCTAGGGGGCGGTGCTCATCTCCGTTTCAAAGCCGATGAGCCAGTGCTGTCCAAAGATGTCTCCGCGGTCATGTTGCTGGTATGACTCAATGCCAAAGGCGCTGTTACCTTCCCACCAAAGGTGGTCCCTATTTTCTACTTACATTTTTTTACGTGCTTTCGAACTGGTAGGTTGGCAGAAACTGGGACAAGTCATGGGAGCTCACCCTGTTACGCGGCACTAGGGATTTGAACTGCTGAACTGCCAACCTTTCGATCGACAAGCTCAGCATCTTAGCCACTGAGCCACCGCGTCCCTTGGTTTTTTTCAATTACAGATGTTTAATTCCTCATTGAGGTAGCATCTTCGGTGTTGCGGTCAGAGAAATCTCTTCAATCTTCAATCCCAGCTTCCTGTGTCCTTGACCATCACACGTGTTTATGCAAAAGCCAAGGCACGTTTATTCTGAGATTTCACACCCCTCCACCCCAAGTACCACAGCAAATAAAAGAGATGTAAAGATATTCACTCACCCAACTGAGCTTGTAGCGGTTATTCTTCTTGCCCGTCGCTGCTAAAAAAAGAAAATATGGTAGCATCCATAAAGGATGTCCCCACTGTAGTTTGAAGTCTACTAAGTTGGCCTGCAGAATTATTACAAACTACTACAGCCCCCGAAGTAACTAACTTGGTTCATCTTTATTTAAATAGAGCCTTCAGATGCATCTTCTTTTCCTTCTCCCGGTTAACTTCCTGGCCCTCACAGTGGCTGTTCCTTTCAGCAACACACTCTCTTTTTAATGGCTGTGCCGTATCCATCTCGAAAAGCCCTCAACCCTACAGAAGGAAATTAATTGCTTGCTTCTTGACTGCCGATATATTTTTTATAGGAGTGCTTTTATTTTCAGATTCCCCAAAGGCCCAAGTAAGTATTCTGCTCCTAAATACAATTATAGCACAATTCTTGTTAGAAAGGGTCATATACGAAGAATTGTCCGCAGTCTCATCATCTTGTAACCAAAGTCATGACACGCTTCCATAAATCAAAACAAAGAGCGAAACAAGGTCACTTTGAAGGTAACCCCAATTTGAGAAAGAGAAGGGAAGGAACGAGCAAAGAAGAGCTCAGGATCACCTCAGGGAGGCCTTGGGGAGGAAGAAGGGACTTGCATAGAATACTAACTTCAAACAGCAGGCAAGCTCTATCCTCCTTGATTCATTTCATAGTAACTAACCACCAATGATGGTTGCTTCCAGTCTAATTCAGGGCGTTGATTATCATCTTGAAAACCCTTCATGGAATGGGACTGGCTTGTCAGAGGATCTGCCTTAACCCACCCACCCGATTTGCTCCAGCAGAAGAGGCTGTCAACTCACAAAGCATCCCTGGCCTGCTCTCGAGTTGCCATAGGCAGGAAACTGACGGAACAGCATGGCAGCCAAAGAGCAATGGCAATGGCCTCTGGTCTCAATGACCAACTCAGATTGGATCCTGCAACATCCCCACACTTGAAGAAGACGCTCTGAATGTTTCCATTGGGAACCTCCAGAAGCTCAGGAGACTGTAGCCCACTGAAAAAAACGGGTGTGCTCTGAAAAATCTGGTCACCTTCTTGGATGAATTTCTCTTCTCCTTCAAAATAAATGTCGAAAGCAAATTCTCTCTGATGAATTTGATGAACTGAATAAGTAAAAACAAAAACAAAAACCCAACACGCAGAACTTTTATTGGCTAGCAGAATGGAGGGAGGAAGAAGGAAGGGACAATTTCTGAACAAGATGGAGGGAAAACCCCATTATTAATAGATTCTGTTTTGCTTTATAAAACCCCTGTAGGAAGTTAGCACCCACCCCTCTTCTAGGAAAATGAGATATTTTAGGAGATATTAAAAGGGCAGAATATTTCCCCTAAAAGGGAGGCAGAAACTCAACCTCCCCACACACACAACTTTGTCCATGGGCCAGCCTATTCTACATAACAAAGATCTGCTTCCTTTAGGCAGAGCCATGGTAGGAATTGCCCAAAGCCCTTTTATTATATCATTACCCAGCAAGGCTCAACCAAGCCTGGAACATAGACAACCTACACAGTTACCCCTTCATGGCCCCATGGGAGTCTGACAACCAATCAGAATATAAACTCAAATTCAAAAGCCCAAAGGGGGTATAAAACTCAGGCACTCTCACCATGTCTTCTCTTTTTCCCCCTCTTCACCCAAGATCTTCAAGGCATGTGATCCTGTCCACCATTAAAACCATCCTTCCAATCAGCCACCGTGTTTCCAGTGTCTTTCTCCCCACTTGGAACTGAACCGAGAACAGCCCAATGTAACATACTTGGAATTGCTGCCAGGGAATTCCGGATCTGCGCGCTTTCCGCCGGGCCCTTAAAACATTCTTTTTCCAGCAAGCTGGCCTGGGCTAACCTCTTTTAAATTGTTTTAAATGTTTTAAATGTTAAATTTTAAATTGGGTTTTATAATTGTGGTTTTAAATTGTTTTTTGGGCCATAGTATTTAATACATTTTTAAATGTTTTTAAATGTTTGTATTACATGTATCTTATCTTGGCTGTTCACCGTCCTGAGTCCTTCGGGAGTAGGGCGGTATATAAATTTAATTAATAATAATAATAATAATAATAATAATAATAATAATAATAATTAGCTGCCAAATTCATACGAGTAATATTTGGATGGGAGAATGCTAAGAAACTACAAAGGAGAAAAATGCAGGAGGTAAGGACAGACAATTTCAATATTCTTCCCAAGGAAACTACATGGGCACATCCCTACCCATAAGGGGTTCTCTGCCCAGTTGCTGGGTGGGCATGCCCATGGTGGGGATGGGGTGAGGTTGCCCTCCCCAGGCTTTGGAGGCTCCAGGGAGCTCTTTAAATGTCCAGTAACAATTGTTCTTCCCATCGGTGACGAGCAGAGTTCCAATTCTCAGTCTGCTATCAAACTGAACAAACTTAGTTTAAGACTGAGAAAGCGTCTGGCATTCTGTGGCGTAGGAGCTGCATAGAAATCAGAAACCCTGGATTCACCTCTCGGATTTCTGCCTCGGTGTGTTTTCTGATGGGTGAGGGATAATCCAAGTAAAGCTCAGAAGAGATGTTGCTTCCACTTAGCCAAGTCCCGGGCTAAATGTCAGCCAAAGAATAGGTTGTTGATTCTCTTGTACGGGGGAGAATTCACAGCTCACCCAGACACTTAAGATACACGCAGCAAGAGTCAGCTTTGATCCATGGCATTTCCAGTTCAAAGGAGCACTGAAAGCAGGAGCTGGAAATTGTTAGTCTGTGGTGGCAAAAATATAAAATCAGGAATTTAGTAGCATCTCTTTGGATTTAAATCTGTCTATTCTGCAGAGTGCAAGGTTTAGGTGATCCAACCGGTCAGTCCTAGAGGAGATCAATCCTGACTGATCTTTAGAAGGCCAGATCCTGAAGAGGAAACTCAAATACTTTGGCCACCTAATGAGAAGGAAGGACTCCCTGGAGAAGAGCCTAATGCTGTGAACGATGGAGGGCAAAAGAAGAAGGGGACGGCAGAGAACAAGGTGGCTGGATGGAGTACTGAAGCAGTTGGCATGAGCTTAAATGGACTCCGGAGGATGGTAGAGGACAGGAAGGCTTGGGGGAACATTGTCCATGGGGTTACGATGAGGCTTCACAACTAACAACAACAAATTCTACAGAGAGCCAGACTGGTGTAGTGGATAAGGCATCAGGCTAGAAAGTAGGAGACTGAGTTCTAATCATGCCTATCATAGCTCTACAAGTTCTAGGGGCATGAAGCCAGCTGAGTGACGTGGGTCAGTCACTCCTTTTCAACCCTAAGAAGGAGCCAATGGAAAACCATTACTGAAAAATCTTGCTCAGAAAACTGCAGGGACTTGTCCAGGCAATGGGTATGTTTTATCTAGTGAAAAGAAGGATTAGGGGTGACATTATAGCAGAGTTCCAAAATTTGAGGGGCTGCCACAAGGAAGAGGGGATCAACCTAGTCTCCAAAGCACCAGAAGATTGAACAAGAAGCAATGGATGGAAACTAATCAAGGAAAGAAGCAACCTAGAACTGAGAAGTTTTCTAACAGTAAGAACAATTAACCAGTGGAACAGGTTGCCTCCAAATGTTGTGGGTGCTGCATCACTGGAGATTTTTAAGAAGAGAGTAGACGGCCATTTGTCTGAAATGATATGGGGCTTCCTACTTGAGTGGGGAATTGGACTAGAACAGGGATCTCTTGACAACTTTAAGACTTGTGGACTTCAACTTCCAGAATTCCTCAGCCAGCAAAGCTCCCAGGTCCCTCTAAGACCTCCAAAGTCCCTTCCAACTCTGAGATTCTGTCCTGTTATTCTGTCTCTGAGAACCAAACATGATGGAACAAAATTGGGAAAAAGTCCACTCTATAGACATCTGGTGAAATTTATGCCTAATCATAAAATGTATAAGTTGAACATTATAAATGTAACAAGAGAAGTTATTTTCTGACCGGCATCAGTGGTGGGATTCAGCCGGTGTTGTCCGGTTTGGCGAACCAGTAATGCCAACTGTGGTAGGCCCCACCCACAGTAATGCCATCCTATTTTGCCACGTTTTTGGAGGCCGTGCACATGTGTGGAAGGCCAAGCATGCATGGAAGGTGTACGCACGCACTCACATTTGCAAACCAGTAGGGAAGGTAAGTGAATCCCACCTGTGACCGGCATATCAACGAGCACCTACTGGTGATAGAATAAAACCAGCAATGAAACTGCAATCCCTTTCTCTCAGCCTGAAAACTCTCGCCCTTCAAATGGTACTGCCCCAGTTGAGGCTTAAGTTGGAGGAAAGGCTTTTATAACACAACAGTTGTTGATGGAGGCATAGGGACCACCACAGGGCAAGGAACCTCAGGAAACCTCCTCTATCGCTCCCTCCGGTTTCCCCAGGATGATGTTCTGTCCCCGTCCCACACACGCACACCAACAGACATCCAAGAGTTAAAAACCAAACCAGCCGACATGAAACTCCCTTTTGATAAGGGAAATTGGCAGCAACCTAGTGGCTGCCTGCGAAGAGTCTTTTACTCATGAAGGGAGGTTCTTTCCATCTTCGTACATCAAAGTAAACTTTCAACAGTTACAGGGTAATCAAGTCCAGTTCACAAAGTAATTCCAGCAAAGCATATAGCAAAAGTCCAGCAATGCAGAATGGCATGGAAGCTTTCAACTTTGTCCGTCACAGAGCCTGAATGGCCACCACACCCCCTTTTATCCCCTGTGGGGTGTGGTCCAGTGACTCAGCTTAATCTCTGGCACGCCTCCTTTTCTGTTGCATGCGCTTGTCTCCCCGACGCTGGCGTGGATCCAGCCAAGACTTATCTCCATCACTGTCCGACTGTGACTGCTCGGGGATCCCTGGCTCCTGGCCAATCTCTTCTCCTTCAGGAGACACCTGAGGTATTGCCAGAGAGGAGGGTCCTGGAGAGGGAGGCCTGGCCAACTCCTCTCCTTCTCTTTCGGAGCCTTCTTCCTCCGATAAGATGGGCTCGGGGGTCAGAGCCACAACAGATGAATGCCACTGGGATGGGACAACTTGCCACAGCCAACTCACTGCCGCCAACTCATCATGGCCAACTCACCGCAGGGCAACTTGCTGCAGGGCAATTTAACAATTCAATTTAATGATTTGAAATAAATAAAAAAATATTGTAATTTTTGCCATTTGCTTTTCATTCTGCCCCTCCTTTTGCATCCTTTCTTTAGTGGTTCTATTCCACCATTTCTTTGGTACTAGTCTAACTCCGTGATGGCGAACCTATGGTACGTGGACCACAGGTGGCATGCAGGGCAACATCTGTGGGCACATGACCTTTGCCCTAGCTCAGCTCCAGCACACATGTGTGCGCTAACCAGCTGATTTTTGGGCCTTCTAAGCCCACCGGAAATCAGAAAACAGGCCATTTCCAGCCTTCGGAGGGCATCTGAGGAGGTGAGAAAGGCTGTTTTTGCCCTCCCCAGGCTCCAAGAAAGTCTCTGGAGCCTGGAGAGGGCAAAAAATGGGCATACCAGGCCCATTGTGTGCCAAAAGCAGGGGGAGTGGGGTGGGGTCACGCGTGCATGCATGGGGGGGGGCAGAGTGCGGAGGGATTGAATTATGGGTGTGGGCACACACATGCACGATCCCCCATGCTTCCCCTGCTTTTGGCACATGATGACAAAAAGGTTAGCCATCACTAGTATAACTCTTGTCCAGCAGTGAGTTGGCTGTGGCGAATTGTCACAGACCCGAATGCCATGGCTGCCTACAGGGACAGTCCTTGTAGTGTGGGAAGAGGGAGAACGGCATGATCATCCAATGAGTGACAGGGTTCCAAGTAATAAATCCATTGCAAGCAAGATTCCGAGGCACTCAAGTTCCTCAAAGATCACTTTTATTGGAAACATCCTATTGGCAAATATCTGGTGAAAGCCGACTCTGAAACTCCTGCGGTTTTCACCTCATTAAAAGTAAGAGTTTTCCTACTTTCCCAAAACAATCAGTCACAGGGTCTAATCATGTAGTGCACCAACCAGGTGGCATCGCTCTGCTGTTTTCCAACCAGGTGTGAGAATGTCCTTGGTTCCCAAGAGAAAGTATCTTGGTTTTGGCTTACAAAAATCCCTCTATCTCAGATCCCCCCTCCCTGACCCTCAGCTCTAAGGTGGCAACACTGAAGCAGACAAAAATGGCACCTGTCAGGACAGCTACAGAGTTGACAATGGGATTGATATCTCAACTATAACAATCACCTGGAGAAAGAGGTCGTCCCAGGGGTGGGATTCGAAATTTTTTAGCAAGGGGTTCTCTGCCCGGTTGCCGGGTGGGTGTAGCCATGGTGGGCATGGCCTACTCGGCCTCCTGCACCATGGTGGAGGGGGGCATTTTTGCCTTCCCCATGTTCCGGAGGCTTTCCTGGAGCCTCCAGGAGGGCAAAAATGGCTTCCCCCATGCTCCGGAGGCCCTCCAGAGGCCGGAAACTGACATGTTTCCAGACTTCCGGAACTTCCGGGAGGCCTGTTTTTCGCCCTCCCAAAGCCTCCCGGTGGGCCCTGCACTTACCTGGCATCCAAAACAGGTTGCGTGGAGAATCCTGGGAGGGGGGGGGGGGGGTGGGCGGAGCCAGCCAGTTCTTGCAGCTACCGGTTCAGTGAAACAGATATAAAATTAGCATCCACTTCGCCCGAACCGGTCTGAACCAGTCTGAATCCCACCCTGGGTCTTCCTCAACGAGTCTGTGGATGCTAGGAATGCCAAGCACACCTGTATGACCATCAGACTTGTAAAGCCTTGTTGTGGTCTGCCAGTGGAGTCAGACAGTGATGAGGCTGAGGAAGAACAGGGGCCAGTCCTGGAGGCTGGGGAAGGCCCGGATGAGGGCTCTGCGTCGGAGGCAGAGATGGGGCCAGGGCCATCTGGGAGTGATGTGCGGACTTTGGAGCCTCCAGAGGCTGACAGTAGAGAGGCAGAGAAAGAGGAGGATCCTGTTCCTAGTGCATGTATGAGAAGAGCTGCCAGAAGGCAAGAGCAGCTACAGCAAAGAGAACGACTCAGGAGTAAGGCCAAGAGATGATTGGCCCCTCCCATAAGGCTTAAAAGAGCAACAACAGCTCTTGGCCTCTTTGCTGGAAAACAACGTTGATAGATTTGTTTCTTGTCTTGCTGCACTTATCTCTGGTCGGCGTCTTCTGCTTCTGACCTTTTGCCAAGAGAAGCCTTTGGCAGTGTGCCTAATTATCCCAAGGTTGGTGATTAGACTGAAGAATTTGTGTTATGAAGAATTTGTTTTAATTTAGTTTGGACTACGCTGAGAATGAGTTAATTCTCAGCTGTTCTCATAAAGTCTGTTTGTTTTGGAACTGTTTGCGTCTGATACTACCTACTTGGGCCTGGTCACAACAAGCCTTTTCTATTGGCCTTTCAGAGTAAGACTGTGGGGAGACTGGGAGGCAAGGGGTGAGTCATGAACAGCAATTCAGTCCAGGTGGGAAGACATCTGGGGAAAGGGGTTTCAAAGAAAAACCTGCCTTAATGAATTCACTATAAAGGAGGCCGGGAAATTTCCTTTTACAGTCTCCAAAGCTTTAAGCTTCAAAGATACTTATCAAAAATCCATGCCATTTTTGCTTCATTGGTCTTGCTGGTTTTGAGGTTTTGACAACAATCTTGGAAATAGCTTTGAAGCAGCCGGGCTTCTCCACTCCTGTTAAGGAAGGAAATCAAACCATTCTCCAACCATTTCTCAAGGGCAAAACGTTGCCTTAATAGTGTGGAGGCAGAGTGTTCCTATTCGAAAAGTCTTCCAGATGAGGAGGGCCCTCTTGAAGTCTCCCTCTGGAATCCACAGAGAGATGAGCAAGTCAAGGAGGTACAGAGCACTGGGAAGAAAATAGAATATGAAAGTTAAGACATTCACGTCCATCTCATAATTCTGGGCCAGAACAATCAGAGTCCAATCCTGAGAATGCATTCAAACTGCTCTTCTTTAAAAGAACATTAAAAGTGTTTTCAAGGTTGACTCAGCCTTCCATCCTTCCAAGGTAGGTAAAATGAGGACCCAAATTGTTGGGGGCAAGAGACTGACTCTGTAAATCACTTAGAGAATGCTGTAAAGCACTCTGAAGCAGTATTCAAGTCTAAGGGCTATTGCTATCTTTCTTCCTTCCTTCCTTCCTTCCTTCCTTCTTTCCTTCCTTCCTTCCTTCCTTCCTTCCTTCCTTCCTTCCTTCCTTCCTTCCTTCCTTAACTCTGCCCATTACCAGGAGTTCAATCCTGACTGGTTCAAGGTTGACTCAGTCTTCCATCCTTGCAAGATCAATAAAATGAAGGCCCAGATTGTTGAGGGCAAGAGGCTGACTCTGTAATCTGCTTAGAGAGGGCTGTAAAGTACTGTAAAGCAGTATATAAGTCTAAGGGCTATTGCTATTTCCCTTCCTCCCTCCCTCCCTCCCTCCCTTCCTTCCTTCCTTCCTTCCTTCCTTCCTTCCTTCCTTCCTTCCTTCCTTCCTTCCTTCCTTAACTCTGCCCATTATCAGGAGTTCAATCCTGACTGGTTCAAGGTTGACTCAGTCTTCCATCCTTGCAAGGTCAATAAAATGAAGGCCCAGATTGTTGAGGGCAAGAGGCTGTCTCTGTTATCTGCTTAGAGAGGGCTGTAAAGCACTGTAAAGCAGTATATAAGTCTAAGGGCTATTGCTATTTTCCTTCCTTCCTTCCTTCCTTCCTTCCTTCCTTCCTTCCTTCCTTC
>WNWU01000060.1:2624708-2646283 GCA_012654045.1 Ptyas mucosa | reverse complement strand
CTTCTCTTCTCTTCTCTTCTCTTCTCTTCCCTTCCCTTCCCTTCCCTTCCCTTCCCTTCCCTTCCCTTCCCTTTCCTTCCCTTCCCCTTCCCCTTCCCCTTCTCTTCTCTTCTCTTACCTTACCTTACCTTACCTTACCTTACATTACATTACATTACATTACATTACATTACATTACATATTTTCTGTTCTGCTCTGTTCCGTCACATCCCGTCCCGTCCCGTCCCGTCACGTCATGTTCCGTCACGTCCCATTCCATTCTAGTTTCTAAAACAAAAGATGATCACACCAAACATTTTGCTTTGGCCTGGAAAAAGATGGGAGTGTGCATTGAAGTGCAGTTGAAGGGTCACCTGGGGTAAACAAAGTGGCTTGGCTACCTTGGTAGATTTTTCATTAAGAGTCACCAAGACAGATTGATGGCAAGATCACGGAGGCCACCATGGGATGCAGCTTATCCATGAGGTCAATCCTACTTCCCAAAGAGTTTTATGTAGAAGACTGTATGATATATCATGAATTGGTGCCCCTGTGATGACTCAGGACATGGCACAGAGGCAACACAATCAGCTGATAGTTCAAACCTCCCCTTTATTGCTCCAACTTTTCCCCAAACGCTCCCACATTTCTGGCAAGTCCCAGAGCAAAGTGATCACACAGAGGCACACACACCTCCAGCAGCCTCTGGCTGCAAGTAGTCCACCACAATGCTGTGAGCACCACAACTGCAAAGCAAGAAATCCAGCAGGGCAAGGAAATAAGTCAATGAGTCCAGGAAGCAAGAAAGAAAGCAAGAAGTTCAGGAAACTTCAAACATTGGCAACGGCACACAACCTTCCATGAATTCAGCATTTGTTCCCGACAAATGCCCCTCCCCACAATGTCTCTTTAAGTCTCAGTCCCCGAGTCGTCGAGTCATCCTGCACTGTTCCCGCCTTCTCTCCATTCTCCATGCTTGAAGATCAGGAGGGGTGGTCCTGGCTCATTGCCTGAGTCTCTCATGTTCACTGCTTCTCTTGGTCATCCTGCCCCCATTCCTCCCTGCCTACAAGCCATCCCAATCCTGAAATGCCCTGGGCTGCCTCGGCCTGTTCCTCCCCACATTCCTTTGAAGCCAACGAAGCCTCCCCCTCGGATCTCTGTTGGCTCGAGTTCCCGCTCGTCTTCCTCCACAGATTTAGGCTCCAACAGGGAGCATGACACTGCACGCAGGGCTTTGCGTGGAAGTCTGTAGACTTGTCTAGAAAAAGAGGAAGGAATATCCTGAGGTGGCTGAGAACATCTTGGGAAGATGGGAATGACAAGGAACATATTCACCAAGTTTTGTGTCTGGCCTCTAGGATCCCCAATTATGGGCCTCAATAGCAGATTTCCACTTTAGGAACTACGCAAAAAGGAGAAAAATTTACAAGCTGCCAGACTCAAAAAGGTCTCTTAAATAAGTGCTTAGAATTCCTGTCCTCCGTATACAGACATACCACAATGGGGAAGGGGGAAAAGGCAGGGGCAATATCCATATTCAGGTAATCCTCAAGATACGACTACAACTGAGCCCAAAATTTATGTTTCTAAGGGAGGAATTTGTTAAGTGGGTTTTGCCTCGTTATTATGGTTTTTCTTGCCACATTTTGTTAAGTGAATCTCTGCCATTCATAGATGAGTAACCCAGTTGTTAGGTGCACCTGGCTTCCCTGTTGACTTTGCTTGTCAGAAGGTCGCAAAAGGGGATCATACGACACAGGGACACTGCAACGGTCATAAATGTGAGTCAATTGTCAAGCATCCGAATGTAAAACAAGTGACTATGGGGATGCCGCAGCAGTCATAAGTGTGAAAAATGGTCACAAGTCCCTTTTTTCAGTGCTATTATAACTTCGAATCGTCATTAAGTGAACTCCTGTAACTCAAGGATTACCTGTATACCCAACCTCCTGATAGCATCTCTTTGGCCACTGTGGGAAGCAGACTGCAGAGTTAAATCAATTCTACTCCCTTTCCCCCCCCCCAACTCAGACTAATGATGACATAGATCAAACAAGTATTGTATCAACTTGGCATATTGTGTATCTATTCCAGACACTCCTCAATGATCATTATAAATTTTGCACATCTTTTTTCCTTCTGAGTTTGTAATTTTAAAAAGAAATGGCACCGACATGAATGATGCGCTCTAGGAGGTTCGGAAGTGATTAACAAATGAGTGATAAGGAGCATTTGAAGTCAGTCTCTTCCTGGCTTCCTCTTCATTTATTTAGCTGCCACTTTCACGACTTGGAGAAATTTTTGCAGCGGATTGTTAAGCAACATAGAATCATAGGACTTGGAGGGGACCTTGCAGATCTTCTAGTTCCGTGATGGCGAACCTATGGCACACGTGGCATGCACAGGTGGCACGCACAGCCCTCTATGCAGGCACGGGAGCCGTCGCCCCAGCCCAGCTCCACCACACACACACACACACACACACGCCTCCTGCCGGCCAGCTGGTTTTCGGGTCTCAGACGCACATGCACAGGGGCGGGGGCAAGGGTGGGTTCTACTTACCTTTACTAGCAGTTCACCACAGGGCCACACGCGTGCTCTTCTGTGCATGCGCAGAAGCGTTTTAATGACATCTGGGTCAGTGGGAGGAGCCTCTCGCCGGTTTAAATACCAGTTCTATAGAACTGGTGCGAACCGGGGGCAACGCACCACTGGGCGGGGGGCATGCGTGGAAAGGTGTTGTAAATGTGCGGGGGGGGGTGCTCACATTGCATCTTGGGGGTTCACTGCACCCCATTTATGGCCTGGAAGGCCTGCACCAACCTGGAAGCCAAAATGGGGCATAGGGAGCTTTCCAGGCCCAAAATGGGGGACAGGGTGTGTGTGCATGCCCCCCCACACCCCTTTTTGGCTTCCAGGTTGGTGCAGGAGGCTTTCCTGGACCGAGATGACCTTCGCACAATCACTCATGCCCTGGTTACTTCCCACTTGGATTACTGCAATTCCCTCTACATGGGCCTGCCCCCTGAGATGCACGCAGAGACTCCAGCTGATCCAGAATGCAGCTGCACGGGTTGTTACGGGAGCCCCTCGTTACTCCCATATAAAACCCCTCCTGCGTGAGCTGCACTGGTTACCAGTGGTTCTCCGGGTCCACTTCAAGGTGCTGGTTCTCACCTATAAGGCCCTACATGACTTAGATCCAGGATATTTGCAGGATCTTCTCCTGCCTGCCTCCACCGTCCTGTTCTCTCACATAGGGCCGCTCTCCTCAGGGTTCCGATGGCAAGCCAATGTCGTCTAGCGGTGCCCAGGGGTAGGGCATTCTTTGTGGGTGCTCCCACCCTCTGGAATGAGTTACCTACCGAGCTCCGGACGTCTCCTGATCTCCACTCCTTCCGTCGGGACCTGAAGACTTGGCTGTTCAAGCAAATAGGCTGACTCTGATTCCAGGTTTTATTATTTATTATTAATTAGTTATTTGGTTTAAAATGGGATTTTATTGTACATGTTTCTTAACTTATGTTCGCCGCCCTGAGTCCTTCGGGAGAAGGGCGGCATATAAATACATGTAATAAATAAATAAATAAATACATTTCCAGGCCCAACACGGAGTAGTGGGGTGCATGCGTGGGGGATGCACGCATTGCATTTTGGGGTTGCACACGCGCTTGCGCGCTTTGGGCACTCAGCACCAAAAAGGTTAACCATCACTGTTCTACTTCAACCAGGAGCCCAAGGCAGAAGTCATCCTGGGCAAATGGTTCTCCAATCTTGAAAACATCCAGGGATGGGGCACCCACAATTTCTGGAGGCAAAGCTGTTCCATTGATTTAATTGTTGTCACTGTCAAGAAATCCCTCCTTCCCTGCAGGTTGGATCATCCTCTGAGGAGCTTCTGTCCATTGCTTCTTGTCCTGCCTTCAGGGACTGGACAGGTCTCCCTTAAGAGGTCTATGACAACTCGCCACAGCCAACTTGCTGCGGGCAACTCGCTGTGGGACAACTCACTGTAGGACAATGTCATGCCCCCGTCAGACCCTGAATCCATGGGGGAAGGTGAGCCAGATGAGCTCCATTGGCTTTGGATGAATGTGGGGAGGAGCAGGCCAAGGCAGCCCTGGGCCCCTCTGGCTTGGGACAGCTTTCCAGCAGGGAGGAACAGGGGCATGATGACCAAGAATGGGGGGAAGAGAGGGCAGGCAGTGGAAATGAGGAGCGACGGACCTCAAGCAATGAGAGAGGACTGCCCCCTCCTGATCCCCGGGCATGGAAAGTGGAAACAACACAGGTTGACCCAATGACTCAGGAGGAGAGCACCACGCCCCTCTTCACAAGACACTCCTGGGGACTGAGATTTAAAGAGACGCTGTGGGGAGGGGCATTTTTTGGGAACAAATGCTGAATTGGTGAGGTTTTGGGTGCCATTGCTGACGTCTGGCATTGGCAAGGCTGCTTGCTTCTTCCTTGCTTCGTGGACTCATTTCTTCTTCCATCTTCATGGATTCCTTTTTTTTTTTTTTGTTCCTTTGTCTTGCTGGACTTCTTTGAAGCCTTTGAACTAACAGCATTCACTGGACTGCTATCTGTGTGTGAGAGTGCTTTGCTCTGGGACTTGCATAACGTGGGAGTGTTTTGGGGGCAGAGTTGGAGCATTAAAGAGAAGTTTGGACTCTCAGCTGGCTGTGTGGCCTTCGTGCCCTGTCCCAGGTCAACACAGACAACTTGCTGTGGGACAAGAGTTACATTGATATTGAAGAAATTGTGGACCTGTTGTAAGTTGAGGGCTACCTGTGCTATTAAAGTATAATTATTAAATTGTTTGTATATTCTTTCATATGATAACTTTTCATTGAGGTTCAATGAACAATCTGCAACTTGATGAAAAGGTCGATTGAGCAGAAGAGTTGGGGCTCCTGAAGCAAATCCCAGAATCCTTCTGCTGAGCCAGCTCTGGCATCAGGCAGAGGGGCAGCAAATGGCAAGCGCTGGAGACCATGCCAGTTCTGCCATATGGTCAGTCCGGCTTGTACTAACTTGATACACTGTCCTCATTTACAACAGGGGTGGTTTCGCCTTTGCCGACACCGAACAATTGTTTTTTCTGGAGACCAAAAAGCCTGTCCTGCTTTGTGGAAAACAGAAGGGGAGGAGCTTGTGCCAAATAAAGATCAATAGCATCAGACAGGTTCCTGACAGGTTGAATTGGGTTGGAGATAGAGACAGAAAGCAAACAGTGTCCTCAGAGGGACTTTAAGGACAGATGGAAGGCAAAGGGAATAGAAACAGAACATCCTGCACAGGTATGTAAGTATTTGTGGGTTCCAAAAAGATGCTTACGGACTGTCATGCCCCCATCGAGACTAAATCTGCGGAGGAGGACAAGCCGGAGCTGGAGCTGATGGAGATTGAGGGGGCGGCTTTGTTGGCTTTGGAGGAATATGGGGAGGAGCAGGACAAGGCAACCCAGGGCCCCTCAGGATTGGGACAGCTTGTTAGTCTGGAGGAACAGGGGCAGGATGACCAAGAGAGGGGAAGCTGTGAACATAAGGAGCAACGGAGCTCAGGTGATAAGCAAGAACCACCCCCTCCTGATCCTTGACCACTGAGAGCGGAGAGAAGGCGGGAACAGCACAGGCCGACCCGATGACTCAGGAGGAGAGTGCCCCATCCCACTTCACACCTGGGGACTGAGATTTAAGGAGATGCTGTGGGGAGAGGCGTTTTCGGGAATAAATATTGAATGTGTAGAGTTTTGTGTGCTGTTGCAGACGTCTGGAGTTTGCAGGACTTTGGAGGAGGTGTGGAGAGGTGAGGTCTCCCACCACACCAAGAAGGACCCTTGATTCATGGAAGAAGAGCAGCCACCATGGCTGGCCCAGCGGTCTGATGCACCGATCGAGAACAGCAGGAAGCAGAGAGTGAGTACGGTGTGAAGATCGGCGGTGAGAGCGGAGGTTTAAAATGTTACAAAAGTTTTTGGATAAGTGAGTGGAAGAAGCATTTAGATCCCGGAGGGGCAGCTGAAAGGAAGAGAGGCTCAGAGTGGGAGCAAGCGGCAAACAACAAGGAGAGCAAAAGTGACAAGGTTGAAACTTGACCAGTAGGAAACACCAGAGGAGCGGAAAAAAGGATGATCAAGAAAAACAAGTGTTTCGGAAAACAGGGAAGTGAAGAGAACTGAATGTGAGGTACTAGCTTCACCCATAATATAGCTGCTTTAATGGGGGGAAAAGTGTGGACCCGCAAAAGTAAGGATATACAAAAGTGACATTGCAGATTTGGAAATGCCATTTTGAAATAGTAGAGGGAGGAACAACGCTCCAAAAGAAAGACTATACTCGATTTACATTCGAACCTCCTATTGACTAACCCAAAAGGAAATAAGTAAAAAGCAAGCAACAGACAAAAAGACATTGTGAATAACTTTATATTTATTAATCTGTTGAACAGATAAATAATCTACATCTACTTAATTTATTTGATAATTAATTATAATAGTAATAGCAAATTGGAATATTTAGTAACTATTGATTGTGTATCACTGTCCATATCTATATAGCTCCCTCCTTAATTGTATTATTATACGCGTTTAGATCAGATTTTGATTGTTGACTATATTTCTTCTTTAAAGTAATTGATTGTTTATAGTAATTTATAGTAATTTAATTTATTGTTTAAACTTTATAACTTAAACTAATTTTAGAAAATTATAAGTTGATGAATTGAATAGCATAAGATTATTGCATTTAGAATATTAATTAAGGTATTTTAGCAAATGTTTTAGGAGGATTTTATACAAACTTATTAGTATTGTACTGTTTAAGAAAAGAGAGAGAGGAGAGAGGAGAAGGGAGAAGAGAAGAAAAGGATAGAGGGGGAAGAGAGGAAGGAAAAAATTGAGTTAAAAGCGGATGCTGATTTGGGAAAAAATAGACAGGATTTTAGGAGAACAATATAAAATATTGAAGGAAATGACTAGCACCACAACAACTACCGTGAAATCAGGAAAGAAAATTACCTCAACATTAATTGGATCAACAGCCTCTCCTGTAGCACAGAGAACTATAGAAGGGATGTTCCCAACGGAAAAGCAGACCCCCATCTTGAGTATACAATCTGTCCAGACCACCCTAGTAACAATTCAAGAGACGATGTTAAAGATGCAGGAATGCATGACTAAAAACCACAAAGAATCTAGGAGAGATCTGGATGAGGTAAAAAAAGTGGTCAAAGAGGAGATTAAAAAATTAGATGAAAAAATGGACTCAATCCAAGAGATAATACAAAAATACGATCAACGAATTAAGGCCATAGAAAAGAAAACGGAACAAACAGAAGATAAATTAGACAGATTGGACTAGAAAATGACAGGACTTAATAAGGAGTTGGAAAACACGGTGGCACACTTAGAGATGGAAAGAGCGGCATTTTATTTAAGATTTCAGAATGCAAGAGAAGAAAGAGATGAAGATCTAACACTAGTGATGACTGAAATGATTGTAGAAGCTTTACAACGAGATAAAGACGAGATTATTAATGAATTAGACAAAGTAACTATGCTAGACAACATATACTACCACGAGAGGTTCATGTACGATTTGTACGATGGAAAGTGAGGGTCCCAAAACACCTATGTGATGTGCTATTGGTCAAGGATGAGCCACACAAGGGGGGAAGGACCGGGAGGAAGAGGAAAAGTTTGTAACCTTTTGCATGGGAACTTTAGTTCTATCTTACTTTTGCTCCAACCACTAATTATAATAATAACTTTATTGTCATTGTACTTGTGAACACAATATACCCATACAACGAAATTCACTTAACACCCAAAGACCAGGTCCAACACACTCCCACCCACCACAATTCCCCACCCCTAAACCATCCACACAGCAGACCAAGTAATGCTGTCCAACAGCTCACTGATGGTGGCTCTTTAGTTCATTGTTGAGTGCAATTATAGCTCTGGCATAAAAACTATTCAGAAGACGTGTGGTCTGAGTTTTAATTGTTCTGTATCTTCTGCCAGAAGGCAACAATCCAAAAAGATTGTACACAGGATGGGAAGAGTCTCTGAGAATGTTATGCAACTTTCTCAAACAGCAAGATTCGAAGATATCATCTGGGGCTGGTAGCTGGAGCCCGATGATATGCTGGGCAGATTTAATTATTCTCTGTAGAGCTTTTCTGTCCGCTGCAGAGCTGCTCCCATACCATGCAAGAATGCCGTATGTCAGGACACTCTCAATGGTGCTGCGATAGAAGTAGATGCTGAGATAGATTTATCTTCCTGAGCTAATTAATTCCTTACTAGTTCTTAGTAAAAGAACCTGATCAACCAAATGGCATCGAGGGTCTTTCTTTCCTAGGAATCTAGCTGTGGCAAGCCTGACACCTCTTCTGGTGTTTCTGTGACTCTGAACTTGTTTGTCTGAGGCACAACTATGACGTACAAGGCTCTTCCAGTGACGAGTCACATAAGATTTGAAGCAAAGCACCTTGTCGAGGTGACTTGTGTCTTTGCCACACATGGACAAGTCAAAGGTCTCTTTGTGTGCCCCTGCCCCACAAAGTTCCTCAAAATGAAGCATGCCCCGCATGCAGTTTCTTTTTTTAATGAATATTTTTTTATTAATATAACGTTGCAACTTTTCCAAATAAAATGCATATTTCTAATGTTTATGAATATATGCCTTTTCCTAGAGATTTTTCCTTAATGGGCTTTCTCAAAACTGGCAAAGAGTAAACCTTGAAAAAGATGGATTTCATTTTTCAGCTGTCTTCCAGTACCTAAGGCTGCTACAGAGAGGTGGGGAGGGGATCTGCTTATTTTCCAAAGCCCCTGAGGGCAGCAAGAAGCAATGGGTAGATGCTTGTCAGAGGGAGACCCAACCAGGAAATGAGGAATTTCTGGACATTGCAAATTATTAAGCAATGGAACAGGTTGCCCCCTGGAGTTGTGGGTGCTCCATCACTGGGCGATTCCATGATGCTCTGGTGTCAAATACGAAGAATACCTCATTTTTTAAAGCTTTCTTTTAAGTAGAAAGGCAATGTGAATTTCAGAGTTTTTAACCACATTCTCTCTAAGGTATTGGATAAGCATGTCAATTGGTATATGTAATAGACTTTTGTAGGTTACCCTATGTATGCAATGGGACAAGTTTATTTCCTTCTCGCATTGTGATGTAGACCGCTATAGATTTAATGTTTGTTGGATGTATAAGATAAAATAAAATAAAACCCACATTCTCTCTCATTGATGCATTTGAATATTATAACCAAAATTCCTGGCCTATTTTACTATACATTTTTAACTTCCTCTGTTTCAAATCTCAATAAACGTGTACACATTTTTTAGCAATTCCATGTTGTTCATCATTTGCACATAATTCATTTTTAAATTCCATTTTATTGCATTCTATCCCTGGTTCTTTTTTAATCTATATTAAATCTTTCTCTTAATTGTGCATATGAGAACTCCTGGAAATGAATTCCCTCTGCAGTCAATTGCTCTCTTGATTTCATCAGCCTACAAACAACTTACAATGCAAACATTCACGGATTCTTTTTATCTCCTCAAACTTTGGACAGTTCTCAACCCTGTTTGCAGCAACAGGCAAACTAGCAGATGCTACCACATTTCACATTGTGAAAGTGCCAAATTTCAGAGCTCCTTGGCTATTAATTGAAAAATGCAATTGTCTTGCAAACAAGGGCTGTTTTGAATGCACTGTTTCTATTATAAAAGAACCCACCCACTGCGGAGTTCAGAGATTATTGTACTTAATTACCATCTGCAATTCAAAATAATCATTTGCACCTTCCTTGCATAAACATAAAAGGACGTTCTGTGTGTGTTTCTAACAATGGGAACAATGATTCCTCCTGCAGCGTGATCAAAAAAAACAAGGACCAGGAGCATATTGCAAATTCCAAAAGTGTTGGAGACACTATCCCATTCTGTCTGATGAAAGCATCGCCTCTCAAAATTGGAGAGCCACTCCAGAGCATCTAGATTTTTTTAATCAGGTAGCAGTACTGGCCTTGGTAAAAGCATTGTGAAATCATAAATGCTGTGGATAGATGATTAGACAGATAAAGAGACAGATGTGTGAGGACTGGGACAGGATCCAGATATGAAAGGCAAAATATTATTTCTAATTTTGGGAGGGTCTGCAGGATAAATCATGTTTAACAGTTTAGGAAACTCGGCAGGTCTAGCACAGTGATGGCTAACTTTTTTGCCATCGTGTGCCAGGAGCGGGGGTGATCCCGTGCATGCATGCCCACACCCATAATTCTATGTGCCCTGCCCCCGCACATGCATGCGCAACACCCCCCCCCCCAATTCCTTACTCCCACTCCTGGCATGCAATGTCATGGTGGGCCCGGTAGGCCCATTTTTCTCTCTCCCCAAATTCCAGAGACTTTCTAGGAGGTTGGGGAGGGCGAAAATGGCCTCCCCCCCAGAGGCCCTCCGGAGGCCGGAAATGGCCCATTTGCCAATTTCCAGTGGGACTGGAAGATCCATTTTTTGCTCTTCCCCAGGCTTCTAGAAGCCACCCCCAGCTTCTAGAAGCCTGGGATGGCAAAAACAGCCTTCCCCACCCCCCTACCCCCCGGAGGCCCTCCGGAGGCCAGAAATGGGCTGTTACAGGCCGTTTCTGGCCTCCGGGGAGGGAGGCCATTTTTTGCCCTCCCCAAGCGCCTAGAAAGGCTCTGGAGCCTGGGAAGAGAGAAAAACAGGCCTTCCCCACCACCACCCGAAGCCCTTTGAAATGTTTTGAAATTCAGCATACAGGTCTCATTTTTCTCTGTTCCACCTTCCCCTTGAGATCATGAACCGAAGGATAGATGATACAGACCCCTTTTCAAGGTCGAAATCCAGGGGTGGGATTCAGCCGGTTCAGATATAGCCCCTGTCCTATACCGACCTATATTTACTTTGTCTGAAGCCCAGCTGATAGGCGCAGCAGAGCAGATTGAGGTGCCTCAGCTGTTTTACTATACCAGGCCTGCAGTAGAAGGTACCATAAGTTTTAGAACTGTTTTCAAATGCACTGCACACGTGTGGAACATGTGTTTGGCGCATGTGTGCTCAGCGTACCAGTTGTTACACCGGTTGAATCCCACCACTTTCCAAGTCCCCACCCCCTTCAGTCAAGGGCTATGAATCCTTTATTCCTTATAAAACTCCACAGTGGCACCTCCTGCTGACCCCCAAAATGAAGGCCCGCATGTTGTGACCCAGGCCCAAGTAAGTAGTAGGAAAATCAGTCAGTGAAAAAGCAAACTTTATTCGAACAGCTGAGAATTACTTCATTCCCAGCGTCGTTCAACTAAATTAAAGCCAATTCCTCCCAACACAAATTCCTCAGTCCTATCACAAACCTTGTCCAATTAGGCAAACTGCCAAAGGCCTTTCTTGGCAAACGTTCAGAAGTCACAGATACAAAAATAAATACAAGACATAGACAGAAAAGAAGATGAAGTTTTCCAGCAAAGCCCAAATGCCGTTGCTGGTCTGTTTTAAGCCTTATGGGAGGGGCCAATCATCTCTTGGCCCTACTCCCGAGTTGTCCTCTTTGCTTGAGCTGCTCTTGCCTTCTGGCAGCTCTTCTCATGCGTGCATTAGGCTCCTCCTGTTCCTCTGCCTCACTCCTGTCAGTCTCTGGAGGCTCTGGAGTCTGCACCCCACTCCCCGATGGCCCTGGCCCCATCTCTGCCTCCGATACAGAGCCCTCATCTGGGCCTTCCCCAGCCTCCAGGACTGGCCCCTGTTCTTCCTCAGCCTCATCACTGTCCGACTCCACTGCCAGCTCCGCAGGCTGCTGGTGGACCACAACAACGTCTTAATTATTTTTGAAAAATTAAAAGCGGCTAAAAATGTTGCAAGTTCTCGAAAAGATATCAAGTTGAGCATCACAAGATCAGAGCTGAGATCCTCTACTCCTGAATGTTTTTTAACAACTTGTCTGGAAACGTAATGCTAATGAAGCATTCAGATCTTTGCTTATCAGATTTGCAAGTGAGACAAAATTGGATTGGACAGATCATAGCCTACAAGTCAGACATAAAAAAAAAATAGAATGATGCTAAATTGGAGAAATGGGCTGGAAATAACAAAATGAAAATAAGAGAGAAATGCAAAATTCTTCACTTAAAAAAAATCAAATGTCTTTCTATGATAGGTCGCTATGTATATAGCAGGGGTGTCAAACTCTGTTTCATTGAGAGCCGCATCGGGGTTGTGTTTGACCTTGGGTGGGTGGGTGTGGCCAGGATGGGTGTGACCAGCTCAACATTACTTGTGTCGGAGGCGCTGATGGTGGCCCAAGCGCTCTGCTAGTGAAAACAGGCTCCTAAGCTCCATTTTGGCTGTGATGGCCTCCTGCAGCCCTGGACAGGATTGTGAGTAGATTGGGGGCCTCCACATGTTTACTGGACCCTTGTCCCTCGTGGCTTGTTGCAGCAACCAGAGAGGTGACTGGAAACTAGATCCGGGCAATTATCAACGCTTCATTGAGAGATGGGGTCTTCCCCGCCCTACTTAAGGAGGCGGTGGTTCGTCCACTCCTCAAGAAGCCTGCCCTGGATCTGGCCTCCCTGAACAACTTTTGTCCTGTCTCCAACCTTCGCTTCATAGTGAAGGTTGTTGAGTCTGTGGTGGTGTACCAACCCCCCCAATTCCTGGAGGAAACTGATTATCTAGACCCATACCAATCAGGCTTCAGGCGCGGACACAGCACAGAAATGGCATTGGTCACCCTGGTGAATGATCTCTGGTGATCCCGGGATGGGGGTTATTCCTCCATCCTGGTGCTACTTGACCTCTCAGCAGCAGTATCTTACTGCGACGACTCGGGGGGTTAGGGGTGGGGGGCACTGTTTGACAGTGGTTCTCCTCCTACCTCTCGGACTGCATGCAGTTTGTCCAGGTGGGGGGGGTCAGAGATCTTCCTTGAGGCCCCTCACTTGTGGGGTGCCGCAGGCATCGGTTCTCTCCCCCCTGCTCTTTAACATCTACATAAAGCCGCTGGGTGAGATCATTCGTAGTTTCGGGATGAGGTGTCATCAGTACGCTGATGATACCCAATTTTACATGTCCACCCCGGATCAACCCAGGGATGCCCCTTCCGTGATGTCTAAATGCCTAGAGGCGGTGCGGGTCTGGATGGATAGGAACAGGCTCAGACTCAGTCCCTCCAAGACAGAGTGGCTGTGGATGCCGGCATCTCATGATCTAGTTTCCCCATTGCTTTTGATGGGAGGGGAATGCCGGGCTCCCTCAGAAAGGGTTTGTAATCTTGGCATCCTCCTTGATTCACAGCTATCCTTGGTGGACCATCTGACGGCCGTGACAAGGGGGGCTTTTGCACAGGTTCACCTGGTGCACCAGTTGCGCCCTTTCCTAGACAGGGATGCCCTCCATACGGTCACTCCTGTTCTCATTATTTCTCGGCTGGATTACTGCAATGCCCTCTACATAGGGCTGCCCTTGGGGTGCACCCGGAGACTTCAACTGGTCCAGAATGCGGCCGCACGGGTAGTTACGGTTACTTCCCGTTACTCCCATAGAACACCATTGTTGTGTGAGCTGCACTAGTTGCTGGCGGTCCTCCGGATCCACTTCAAGGTGCTGGTGCTCACCTATAAAGCCCTTCATGGCATGGGCCCGGAGTACTTGCAGGACTACCTCCTACCGGCCTCCCACCGCCCAGTGCGCTCACATAGGACTGCCGCCCTCAGGGTTCCATCGGCCAGACAGTGTCGGTTGTCGGCCCCCAGGATGAGGGCATTCTCTGTGGTCACACCAACCCTCTGGAATGGTTTACCTGCTGGGCCCCCGATCTCCGCACCTTCTGCGCTGACCTAAAGACATGGCTCTTTCAGCAAATTCCCTGATCTGCCGTGCATTTTAAATTGGGGGATTTGGGGTTTTTAAATTGTATTTTAACTTTTTAATTCTATTTATTGTCAGGTTGTTTTATTCTGTGAGCCACCCCGAGTCCCTCGGGAAAAGGGCGGCATATAAATATGACAATAAATAAATAAATAAATGACTGAGAATCTCTGCAGCCTTTTAGCTATGCAATTTGGGATGAAGAACCTTTCAATGGTGGGAGAGTAGGAATGGATTTCCAGAGGTAAAAAATTGCAGACTACAGAAACCATTTGCACCACTCAGGTGACCCTGAAGACACAGGCAAACCACCAAGTGATTCAACCACCCTCTTAAAAAATATGCAAATGACTGCAAGGAATATAAATCGTTCCATTCCCCGCTATCCAGTCAGAGCTGAAGAAGCTTCTTGGATGAGAAGCGAAACGTCTTCAAAGAAAAAAACAAGAAAGTCCGGTTGCCTCCTGAAAAAGCACCTTTGGGACAATCATAACCTGGAGGACTGAGAATCTCTACAAGCCTGGCAAGACAAGTAGATCTGGGTTTGGGAGCCACCTGCATCTCAGAATTTAGTATGTTTCATTATAGATGGAGTAGCACTGTCCTGGGCAGACTTGGTGTGCAATCAGGAATTCAACTGTTGCTCAATAAGCAGGTAGCAACCATGGTTAGAATAGCCTTTATGAAACTTGTGTGTCAGTTGTGCCCATTCCCACACCAGGAAACTCAGCCCTGGCCCCTTACCCAGTCATTCCTGCATGAATTATTGTAACATGGGGTTTTCTGGTTTTTTGGTTTTTTTTTTAATTTGATTTATATGCCGCCCTTCTCCGGAGACTCAGGGCAGCTTACAGTGCGTTAAGCAATAGCCTTCATACTTTTGTATATTTATACAAAGTCAGCTTATTGCCCCCACAATCTGGGTCTTCATTTCACCTACCTTTGAAAGGATGGAAGGCTGAGTCAACCTTGAGCCTGGTGGGATTTGAACTTGCAGTAATTGCAAGCAGCTGATCTTAGTAACAGTGAATTAGTCCACTGCACCACCAGGGTTGCCTTTGAAAGGTATCCAGAAGCTTCACCTAGTGCAAAACTGGTAGCATGGGGCATTATGCACACACCTGGGTCAACATGGGCTATATTGGTTGTGAGTTACAGATTAACAGAGTTGGAAGGAACCTTGTAGGTCATCTAGTCCAATCCCCCACCCAAGCAGGAGACCCTACACCATTTCTGACAGATGGCAGTCCAGTCTCTTCTTGAAAGTCTCAAGTGATGAAGCTCCCACAACTTCTTAAGGCAACTTCAGTTCCATAGGTTGATTGTTCTCACTGTCAGAAAATTTCTCCTTAATTCCAGGTTGAATCTCTCCTTGCTCAGTTTCCATCCATTGTTCCTTGTTTGGCCTTCAGGCGCTTTGGAAAACAGTTTGACCCCTTCCTTTCTGTGGTAGTCCCTCAAGAATTGGAAGACTGCTATCCTGCCTCCCCTGGTCCTTCTCTTCACTAGACTAGCCAGGCCCAGTTCCTGCAACTGTTCATCGTATGTTTTAGCCTCCAGTCCCCTCATCATCTTGGTTGCTCTTCTCTGGACTCTTTCTAGAGTCTCAACATCTTTTTTAATAGTGTGGTGACCAAAACTGGGATGCACTACTCTGGGTGTGATCTTACTAAGGCTTTATAGAATGGTATTAGTACCTCACTTGATCTGGATTGGTTACCTTCCGGGTTCAGTTCAAGGTTCTGATGATGACCTAGGACCAAATTCTCTTCTCAGGGATTCTCAGTGCTGCAACCTCTTGCGTTTACAATTTGCATTCCTAACCAACCTGATGGCACCTAATGCATCCATCCATCCATCAATCAACAATGCCTGTAGGTAATTTAGCAAGAACTACTTTGGGAAATCACTGTCTCAGCTTTCCAAATATTTCTTTCGGAGGCTTGATTGGAACATGAGGCGCCTGAATTTCCAAATCAGCCTGCCAAATCAGATCAGAAAGTCAATTTAATTCTCAAAAAATCAATGCCTCTGAAACATTCAGAAGGATTGAGATACTCAGGAAAGGGACTTCCTGGAAATATCTTTGGAAAGCCAAATCAAATGGACCTGATTTAACAATTGATTTCGCAGGCCTGAACTGAGTCTAATGATTTTCCCAAAGTTTCAGTAATTCAATTGAACTGATTTGTTATTTTGAAGATGATTCTGTCAGACTTTGCATATTTCAAACAGGCCTGATCGCAGTAACACCTTGTTCCATGCTGGCTTCAAGTATTGTAATTTAAAGAACATTTAGGAGAAATCAGGGCCATACCACACACATAAAAATGGTCAGGGGCTTCAATCACGTAGTTGTGGTCAACATATTGATTTTTGACAGACACCCATGCAAACATCCTGAGGGGAAAAGTAAACTTTTCATAAACTGCTGTCCCATTATTGTCCACATAATGGATATGCCTCATACCCTCATCCAGGCTCGATGGATGAGGCAAATATTCACAGGGAAATGTCACCTATTATTTTACTAGAATACTAAACATTAATAAAATCGCCTCTTTCAGGACTGCAGATCTGGTGACGTCCAAGTTGGACTGTCTGTTCAGTTCAACCGAGATTTGCAAATCCATCTGAGAACATCAATACCCACAGAGAAGTCAGATCAACGGCCAACTTGATTCCCAGGTGCTGCCATCAAGCCGAAGTGCTCCAGGAAGCCCCTCTGAGGATCAGTTCAAGGGGCTGGTTTCCTTAACTCATTTCTTCATCTATCAGTTCTTCAAATGAAGTTCTTCACACCATCCTGCAAACCTTAAAACTGTTCTGATCTAGGCTTCCTTAGAAATTAAACAGCACACAAACCTCTTTAATTCATACGGCTGTAAATTACTTTCATTTACAGTCCACAAGGCTTGATAAACATTCTTTCAGAGGAAGGTTATCAACACCCACCTATCTCATGTGGAACGCTGCCAAAGAGCTAATTTCCAGGCGCAGGGCAAGGCCAAACTTGGCACAGAGTCACAAACAGAATTTTCAAATCTTGAATCGGCCAGATGAACTAATTGCTTCCTTAAAAAGCTCATGTCCCATTCGCTTCTCTTTTATGTCTTATGGGAGGGACCAATCATCTCCAAACCTTACTCCCAAGTTGACCCTGTTTCTTTAATTGTTCCTGTCTCCTGGCAGCTCTGCCCATGTGCACACTGGGAACAGGTTCATGCTGTTCTTCTGCCTCGTTGATGTCAGACTCCAGAGACTCTGCAGGCAGCAAAGAACTATCAGATGGCCTTGGACCCCTCTCTGCCCCCGATGCAGAGCCCCCATCAGAGCCTTCTCCAGACTCCAGGACTGGCCCATGTTCCTCCGCAACTTCCTCACTTTCTGAATCTGCTGCCAGCTCTGCTGACTGCTGGCGGGCCACAAAACAAACCTGGTTGGTTTGTAAGATGTGTACTCAATGACGTGCCTTTCAAAACATGTGAAGCCTCTAGGTTCCCGCAAGATTCTAAACCCTAAACCCAGTTAGACAAAATCAGAGGTGTCCATAGGATTTGTCAAAACGAGAGCAGCAGTGTAGAACATGACACAATACAAGATCTGCTCCTTTCATACATGCATGTGACATTGCAATGTAGAACACAAGTTATGGAGCTTGCATCCTAACAGCATGATGCTCCTTGCCTCGTTTGCCCCTCTGGGAGCCACTCTCCCCCTCCCCCCCTCAGACATTTCTGAACACAAGACTTCTGAATTCCCCAACCACATCACGGTCAAAGAAGTGAAGAGTGCTGTGGCTCACCATGATGGACCATTTCATTCGGTTTCAACACAAGCCCATTTTAAGCCAAGTACCGCAAAGATTGTGTGGACAGAGCTGTTACAAGTTGCCCTTTGAAAGTCTGAGCATACCTTTGCTTTCCTTCTCTCAAAGAACATCATCACCTCTCCGTTCATCCTACCATTCCCACCATCCTCAGGCTGTAAAGAAGGCACTGGGTTGAAGAAGCCATTCCACATGTGATTTCTAGTCTGCAGATGGCATAAGGTAAAGGTAAAGGTTTCCCTCGCACATATGTGATAGTTGTTCCTGACTCTAGGGGGCGGTGCTCATCTCTGTTTCAAAGCCAAAGAGCCAGCGCTGTCCGAAGACGTCTCTGTGGTCACATGGCCGGCATGACTCAACACCAAAGGTGCACGGAACACTGTTCCCTTCCCACCAAAGGTGGTCCCTATTTTTCTACTTGCATTTTTTACCTTCTTTCGAACTGCTAAGTTGGCAGAAGCTGGGACAAGTCATGGGAGCTCACCCCGTTATGCAGCACTAGGGATTTGAACCGTTGAACTGCCGACCTTTCGATTGCAAAGCTCAGCATCTTAACCACCGAGCCACCACGTCCCTTTTAGATGGGATAAAGAACAGGTCAAATAAACTTCTTTGGGGTGCTTGAGAAAATAATGTAAGGGCTTCTCTCTCTCTCTCTCTCTCTCTCTCTCTCTCTCTCTCTCTCTCTCTCTCTCTCTCTCTCTTTCTCTCTCTCTCTTTCCCTCCCTCCCCCACCCTCTCTCTCTCACTTTTTGAAGCATTTGGCATTAGTTATGGCTATAAAGAGCATGTGAGCCATCACAAGTCATTCCTGACAAATTTAATTGCTTTTAAAAAGGGAGGAAAAAGTCATCTTATTATAATGAGTGAATGAAGGTCACTCAGTGCCTGGAATGTATTCGGGTTTTATTGAAGGGACCGAGGGTCAGCGTCCCGATGAAAGCAAACAACAGGAGTGGAAGATGAGATTCCAACTGACCAACTGACCAGGACAGCAAAACCGTTGGGCCTACTGGAAGTGGCCTTGGGACAGTTTGATTTATGGCAGCCTCTTGGCTAAATCTCAGTGGCGGGTTTCAAAAAAATTTACTACCGGTTCTGTGGGCGTGGCTTGGTGGGCGTGGCATGGCTTGGTGGGCATGGCTTGGTGAGCGTGGCAGGGGAAGGATACTGTAAAATCTCCATTCCCACCCCACTCCAGGGGAAGGATACTGCAAAATCCCCATTTCCTCCCCAATCAGCTGGGACTTGGGAGGCAGAGAATAGATGGGGGCCGGGCCAGCCGGAATTTTTACTACTGGTTCTCCGAACTACTCAACATTTCCACTACCAGTTCTCCAGAACTGGTCAGAACCTGCTGAAAGCCGCCTCTGCTAAATCTCCATGGGATACGCTTGTCCTGTGGAATGGGAGGGCTTGCCAATCCCCTTGGAAGAGCAGGCATTCATTTCCACCATCAAATTGCCATCTGTCCTGCCGTTGTTGCCACTCGGCCCCTCTTCTTCACCAAGGGGTCTCTTTCATGGGTTTGTTGTAGAAACTAAGCCGAGGGCATCTGAGGCTGCCTGGCCTCGCTTCCCTGCCTCCAGGACCCATTAGGCAGACTCAAAGCTGCTCTCTTAATGGACCCATTTAAGCTCAAATGAGGAACCTTCTCCAGAATGGCTCAGCATTTTCTGTGCCAGTGGACAGAAGTGTTACCCTCTGGAAAGGTGGAGGATGGGATCCCAAATGCACCCCGTTCTATAAAGACAGTCATAAAGTGAGGCATATTAATCAATCAATTGAGAATAGCACCTGTATACTGCACGAGTCAAAAAGAGGGCTGTGAAAATATTTACAGATCCCTCGAATCCTGGACATAAACTTTTTCAACTCCTACTCTCAAAATGACGCTATAGAGCACTGCACACCAGAACAACTAGACACAAGGACAGATTTTTCCCCGAATGCCATCACTCTGCTAAATAACTAATTCCCACAACACTGTCAAACTAAGTCTACACTACTATTAATCTTATCTTCTCATCGTTCCCATCACCCATCTCCTCCCACTTGTGATTGTATGACTACCACTTTGTTGCTTGTATCCTTACGATATGATTTGATGGCTTATTTGTTCCCTATGACTATCATTAAGTGTTGTACCTTATTATTCTTGACGAACGCATCTTTTCTTTTATGTACACGGAGAGCAGGGGTGAAATCCAGCAGGTTCTAACAAATTCTGGGGAACCAGTAGTGGAAATTTTGAATAATTCAGAGAACCGGCAAATACCACCTCTCGCTGGCCCCAGGTGGGGTGGGAATGGAGATTTTGCAATATCCTTCAATTTTTTTTCCATTTATTTAGATTTATATACCGCCCTACTCCCAAAGGACTCAGGGTAGTGAACAGGCACAGAATAAAATGCATAGATACAAAAGTTAAAACATAAATAAAACCAAATTAAATAGTTTAACCCCAGACAATTAAAAATATCCTTCCCCCAGGAGTGGGGAGGGAATGGAGATTTTGCTGTATCCTTCCCCTGGAGTGAGGTGGGAATGGAGATTTTGCAGTATCCTTCCCTGCCACGCTCACCAAGCCACGCCCACAGAATTGGTAGGGAAAATTTTGAATTTCACCCCTGACTGAGAGCCTTCTGGTGCTTTGGAGAATAAGCTGACCCCTTGTTCTTTGTGGCAGCCCCTCAAATACTGGAAGACTGCTATCATGTCCTTCTTTTCTCTAGGCTGGCCATAGAAGAGCAGAACGTATATCGGGTTAGAGGGAGTGCCTAGCCCTTTAAAATCCTTCTTAATGAACTGGAATCCTTGCACAGCATTCTGACAAGTCAGAGAACTAAATTCAAGTTGATGTGCATCTAATGAGGTGTGGGGGGGAGAGGAAATACTGCATCATGTAGAGAAATGAATAGGTGGACACCATTCACACAAAACGTGGGATCTTGTAAATTCCTTCTCCACTTCCTCTTATTGAAAATGTAGGAGTGCCTTCAACCTGCATCATTCCAAAACTTTTCTGGTCAGGTTTCAAATCTTGCCAACGTGACATGTATGTTTCCTGTTCCATAGAGTCGGCGTGCACCCTTTTTAAATATTCATAGAATCTCAAGATTGAGATGACATTTGTTCTTTTCATTAGCAATAATAGAGGAGCCAATAATTGGCTGATAGTATGCTGAATCAGGTCAAAAGCTCCTCTGGCTGACTGGTTGAAGTCATTTGGGCTTCAATGAGCAAACACCGAATCTTTGAGTCGCCTTCCCTCCTCCTCGTGTTTGACTCGAATTCTTTGGGACTGCCTAAAGCAGGGGTCTCCAACCTTGGCAACTTTAAGCCTGGCGGACTTCAACTCCGGAGTCGAAGTCCGCCAGGCTTAAAGTTGCCAAGGTTGGAGACCCCTGGCCTAAAGCACAGAGAGAGGTCTGCCTTGATGGCCGTCGGTCTCTTTTGCTCAACAGTTCTGTGGAGTTTTAAGCATCTGGGTAGGCTTGTTTTCGATTTTTTTTTCCTTGCCTCCTTTCCTTTCTCATAAAGGATTTTCTAATTGCATTTTAATGGGTCTGCGCAGTGTAATGTCTGTGTGTGTGTTATAAATTGCCTTGAACGTTTGAACAACAAGGCACAATAAAAAATACCTCATTCCAAATTTTTAAAAAATGCAGCAGGGAACAAAGTTGGAATTCTCCACCAAATTTACGGGTGGAGAAATTTGTCCAGGCAAAAGAGATCTTTTAAAATGTACACCGCCTTGAGTCCTACGGGAGAAAGGCGGTATATAAATATAATAAATAAATAAATAAATAAATAAATAAATAAATAAATAAATAAATAAATAAATAAATAAATAAA